>VDFB02374377.1:0-68901 GCA_007258455.2 Sequoia sempervirens
ATCAGTTTCATCCATTAATGTAATTAATTTAATCAAGTTAATTCATCTCTTTTCGCACTAACATTTCATCTAATTAAATAAATCAAAATATTTAATTTAATTTCTTAAGTCATCTTATTTAATTAAATAACCCTAAATTATTTAATTAAATATCATTTCACCTCTCCCCTATTTATTAAATCATCTAATTTAATAAATATCTTGTAATTCCTCTGATTCCTCTAATTCCCTAATTGCATAAATTAGACCTTGTTTAAATAGCAATTAAACTAATTTTTCTCTAAGCAAAGGGAATATTCCCATGGAATATTCTTTATCCTTTTTGCACAATTAAAACTTTGTTTTAATTTGTAAATTCCCTTTTTCCTCATCCAAAAGGAATATTCTAAAGAATATTCTTTCTCCTCCAATCAACTCACTTGGCTTCTTAAACAAGCTAAACCTTCAACCTCTTTAGCAAGTTACCTTTGACCTGTGTGAGCAGGTCAAAAGTGTGTTTGTTTGAGGCAAGTGTGAGCCCTTGATTAACTTTCATCATACATTCTCATTCATTGATGAGAATCCATGATACATGTCTCTCATCCCCTTCATCTTGATCCACTACCATCCTAAATTAAGGATCCACGGGAGGCTATTAAACCATGTCATGAATCATGTTGTCAATAGTGACTAAGGGGTGGAAGTGTTGAGCTTCCAATAATCTCCCCAGCATGACCATGGGATTCAAGCCCTCAACCTTCACTCTCATACCACTTGTTTGGAGTTGAGCTGACCATTATTCCCAAAAGGTTGACCTATCAAGAATCTGCTACCATCCTAGATTAAGGATCCATGGGAGGTTGTTAAACCATGTCATGAATCACGTGGTCAACATTGACTAAGGGGTGGAAGCATCTAGCTTCCAACACATAGTTCAAGCCTTGAAGAAGTGGAGACGTTATTTGTTTCCTAAGGATTTTGTGTTGTACACTGATCATCAAGCTTTGTAGTATTTGAACAGTCATGGGAAGTTGAAATAGAGACATATGAGATGGGTTGAGTTCTTGTAGAATTATACATTTGTGTTGAAGCATAGGAGTGGCAAGTCAAACAAAGTTGCAGTTGCATTGAGCAGGAGAAGGAATTTTTTGATAGAGATGAGGATAGAAGTATTGGGTTTTGAAGAACTGAAGCACATCTATGAGGATGATCTAAATTTTTTTGAAGCTTGGAGAGCATGTAAGGAACCAGTATTGATATACCAAAGCCAATGGTTGGATTACTTCATTCAAGAAGGCATGTTGTTCAAAGGAAATCAATTGTGTATTTTGAAGAGTTCAATGAGGGAGAACTTGCTTAAGGAGAAGCATAGTAGAGGAATTGCATGACATTTTGGAGTTGATAAGGTAGTAGCTTTGGTGAGTGAACATTATTTTTTTCCACAGATATATAAGGATGTTAAGAAGTATGTTCAAAGTTATAGAATTTATCAAGGTGCAAAAGAGAGTAGTCAAAATGTTGGATTGTATAAACCTTTGACAATATCGAAGAGACCTTGGGAAGATATAAGCATGGATTTCATATTAGGATTACCAAGAACACAAAGAGTATATGATTCTATAATGATAGTAGTGGAGTGATTTCCTAAAATTGCACATTTCATTCCTTACAAGAAGACTAATGATGATGTGCATATTGTTGACTTATTTTTCAAGGAGATTGTGAGATTGCATGGATTACTAAAGAGTATAGTTTCAGACAGAAACACCTAATTTATTGGATACTTTTGGAGGACATTGTAGAAGAAGAAAACAAATCTGAAGTTTAGTTCAACATATCATCCACAAACAAATGGGAAAACAGAAGTGGTAAATAGAAGTTTGGGTAACTTGTTGACATGTTTGGTTGGAGATAAGGTAGGAAATTTGGATATAGTTCTACCACAAGAAGAATTTGCATTCAATAATTTAGTGAACCGAAGTATAGGGATAAATGCAAGAAGATGAGTCCACGAAACGTGGAAGTTTTTTCCTTAGGCAAAAAAAAGAAATCAACTTGCAAAAACCAGGATCTCGCTTTTTAATAAACGGGATCCCGTTTTTTAAATTTTCCATTTTTGGAAAATTTTCAAAACGAGATCCCATTTTCAAACCCTTTTCAAAAATGGAAAGTTTTCAAAAGCAGGGATCCCGTTTAAAACTTTTCATTTTGAAAATTCCATTTTGTCATTTCAAAGAAACGGGATCCCATTTTACAGCGAGATCCCATTTGTAAAACCATAAAATGTTTTTATGAAACGGGATCCCGTTTTTTAAATTACAAATTTTTGGGCGAGTTTTTGGCTTTTTTTTGGTTTGGGAAATGGCTTGGGGACCCGAACCTAAGCTTTGGACCTGGTTTGACCTGCAACTTGAAGGTCCTGTTAATGTCACAGAAAAATAGTGACTTTGGACATAATGTCGAAGATCTATTTTGCAAAAAAATTACAAAATTAAAACCCATTATAGATGAGACAGTCGCAGATTCCAAATATGTAATTTTTTTTTTAATTTGATTAATTTTTCTATTTTTCAATTAATTTCTAATGAAACTAGTCCATAAACTTGAATTATCGAGGTTTTTTTAGTATTTTAATAACTTTTGCTCAACATAACATTTTGATGAAAATTGCACGAGAACAAACTTTAGACAATTCTTTTCAATTTTAAAAAAAATCAAAAAATGATAAGTTTAGGTCATCTTATGCATGTCGTACATGACGATTTTTTCAAAATGACAAAATATGCCTAATAAAAATTTAACAAAAAAAAAATATTCAATAAAAAATTACAAAAAAATATCAAAAACAAGCTTTAGTGAGTCACAAATCTTTTCCCAAAAGGATTTAGAAAAATATGATAATTTAGGTCAAAATATGAATGTCGTACACCTACATGGTATGGTATAAAAAAGTGACTTTTAAACAGTGGTTTTTAGAAATGCCTCTTGAAACTCAATTTGTACAATCTGGGTATTGAAATAAATTACATATTTGGAAACTAGACTCCGAGTACTGCATTTTATGATTTGTGACTTTTTTGAAGATTCCATTTCTAAGTGCTTCAAGTTTTAAGGTCAAATGTGTCAAATTATGAAAATCAGGGAAAACACTTCCACTTTTGGCCAAAAAGTGGACTCAACTTCTTGCTAGCACCCATAGGGAAAACACCATTTGAGATTGTGACAGGAGTACATCCCAAAGGAGTTGCAAAACTAAGAGATATTAGTGTGGAGAACAAGAGGAATGCAGTGGCAGAAGAGTTTGCAGGATACATGGAGACATTGCATAAATAGGTCTAGAAGCATTTAGAGGACATGAACAGTAAGTATAAGGAAAAGGCAGATGAGTACAGGAGACATAAGGAGTTTGTTGTTGGATATGAAGTGATGGTATATCTAAGGAAGGAGAGATTCCCAGTTGGAACATACAATAAGCTAAAGATGAGGAAGTGTGGACTGTGTAAAATTCTAAGGAAGTTTGAATCCAGAAATGCATATGAAGTGGAGTTATCAGAGACATTAGGTATATCACCTATTTTCAATGTTGTAGATATATATATCATGAAGGGAAGTCAACTGACAATAGCAATGACGTAGATTTGAAGGAATAGTTACCACATCAACCACCATAGGATATTGAGAAAATTTTGGATACTAGAATAGGAAAGAGCACTACGAACAAGTAGTACATAGAATATCTGGTGAAGTGGAAAGGCAAAGTAGTGGAGGATTCATCATGGATTTCTCATGCTGATATGGACCATTTTGGTTTTCCTCTAGGCCCTGAAAAGTGAGGGACTCACTTTTCTTCCAACCTCGGCTGTTTGATGCAGGAGCATCCCTGGTTGTAAAGCACTCCTATATCAACTAAAAGCATTTTTTTCTTGTATTTTAGTTTGTAGCAGTTTCTGTATTTCATCACATTATTGTTTCTCAGCTCATGGAGTGAGATATAGCATCTACATGAGGTCATCTACATCATATCCAAATTTCAAATCATTTGCATTTGTCTACCGAAAGTTGTCACTCTCAGAATTTTTGTAATTCACAGTTAGAGTGTTTGGCACCAACCTAGTCCAAATTTCATAGTGCATACCTATTCTAGAACTTGTGAAGCTTAATGGGACATCATACAAGCATTTTGGGTCCAATTGGATCTATGTTGGAGATTCGCAATACATTTCACTTCACAAATAATTATCTTTTATGTTTTGAGGTCAACCTTCACATTGATCATTCATTGGGTTTTGTAAACCCTTGTGGCCAATGCAGACCTTGTTGGAGCTGGAGAATCATATTTATGATAATTTTTTATCATTTGGGATTCATCCATTCAGTTAGTAATAGTTATATAGTTAGATTGTAATGTTGAATGCCCTTGCAGCAGGCCTATGAGCCCTAATTACTCGCCCATGAAGCATATGATGCATGTAAGTTTGTCGATTCAATAAAGATATATCTTTGCATAGTATTTTCTTGTGTTATTTCCATTGTTTTGACTCTAAGTTGCATGGTTGGACAGTTCTTTCTGGACCCTCCATCTGTGACTGCACCATTCCTAAAGGGAGAAATGTTGTTTGATGATCGTGGGCCATCTTCTACATCCAGTTTCAAGCGTCTACCATTGGATCTCTTTGGGAGGGATTCTTTGTCCTTCCACTTTATTTCTCTCTATTATGGGGGTGTACTTAATTTTTGTGGAAGGGGGATTATTCTTCTTTGGGGGAGATTTTATATGTACATGGGTACCTAACATGGCTTCATTTTTTGGGACCCATCATCTTTTTTATCCTCCTAAGCTACGCTTAAGGGGGGTGTTGGTGTAGGTTTTTATTTTTCTAGTGGGTTAATTTATATTCTCTTAGTCTAGGTTTTTCCTACACTTTTATTAAGCTTGCTTATAACAATAAATTTAGTTTATCATTTAATAACTAGGACATAAGTGTTGTGGTGTCCCCTTCCTTAAAGGGTGGAACACTTTCCACTTTTGGTGATTAATTCCTATTGGTTGGATTTTCCACCTCTATCATCTCCTTAGTTCTATATAAACTCACTACCTAGCTTGTATTTTCATATATTATAGCATTCTCTTGCATTGTTGCATACTTTGGCATACATGTACTTTGATGCATGTAGTCATTATTTTGTAGATTTGCTTTGAGCTTTCTAATGCAATCTTGTCATCTTGACATTTGCACATCTCTTGGAATCTCGGGTCTATAATTGTGTTATTTCATTTACAATTTTATAACTTATCTCTCTCATAGAAGAACTTGGTTAGTCAATCTATTTCAAATTTCTAACACTCTGTGATGTGAACTAGTTGCATTTTGAAATTTTTAATGTACCAACTATTATTTGGAGTTAATTTTTGTTAGTTTCAATTTGACCTAGTAAGTGTGCTTGTGTTTTGTCAAGATGGTGAGACAAAGAGGAAGGGGTTTAAAGAGGATTCAACCCTACCTAATTTTCAATAGGATTTCCCTCATGCATATAATTTGGTAAATTAGGGTTTGAAGGTGTTGAAGGATTTTCAATTCTTGAAAATTAAAATGTTGAATTAGAATAGTTGTAAAAAAAAAAAAGATTTCATTTTAATTTAAACTATTAAAACCTAAAAACCTTACATCTTCAACCTCGTTGATGTTGTGAAAATATCATGTTGGATTGAATTCACTCAAAAGGTTTACAAATTCGCTCATGCTTTTCATCGCTCACATTTGAGCATTGGAAGAAATGAGGACTTTTTCTTTCCATCATGTGAGTACATTGTTAGATCAAATGAACTTGGCCTCTATTTTTTTTTCTTTTTATTAGATGCAAAACATGAGCGTGTTATAACGCATTTACATTTTGCCTTTGATGGACCAGAATATGGTGGTGGCCACTTTTTGGTTCCCCATCTTTTTGCAAACACCCTTGTTGTAAATTTTTGGATACAAGGCATAGGTGCCCCAAATCCCAAGGAAAGTGAGTTTAGATTGGAAAAAAGAAGAGAAAGAAACAAGATCAAGAAGACGTGATTTCAACTAAGTTGAATTTTGAATAAGCAAGATACAAGAGAAATAAGGTGAAAATAAGTTGGTCTTAGGAGAAGATAAGGAAGCATTTTATTTTTTGAGCAATCTCCTTGAAAATGAAAACATGAGTAGATTAAGTCTGATACAAACATAGAGTAAAAGATACATGAAAGGGGGAAAGTGGTATAGGGAAAGAAACAAGACCTATAAAAGAGTAAAGACATATGAAAAGGAGAAGAGAGTGTAGACACATAAAAATGACCTTGACTTGCAAACCACATTTTCTATGAAGACCATGCTTCTCCCTCACATAATTCAATTATTTAATCATGTCCTAATGTCATAATTATTCCTCCATGATTATTTAAATAAATAAATTACATTTATTTATTTAAATACGTCACTAATTAATCCTTATTCCCTCCAATTATTTAATAACATTCATTTATTTATTTAAATACGTCACTAATTAATCCTTATTCCCTCCAATTATTTAATAACATTCTCATTTATCCTTCAATCAAATAAACTTATTTATTTAACCCACTTTCCACCACACCAAATAATTATTTATTTCCTTTTGTCTCATTCTCATTTATGAATTGAACCATTATTTAACTCAAAAGTCAACCTTTCTCCATAAATTAAATAATTTCTATTATTCCAACTACCTCTTTTTCTCCACCATTGATTTGATTATCTCCAATTAAATCTCAACCCTTCATTTCAAAGTTTTCCCTAACTTTGACCTAATGTTACCCTAACCCTAATCCTCCTTATCACATTGAATCATGGCCTTTGATCTTAGGGCTTCACCAAATTTTAATCTTGACCATCCATTCTCAATTTCGAATTCTTTAAAAAGGCTCTCTCTCTAGCCATTTTGAACAAAAAAAAAAGTTATTTTCAACATGCTTGAGAGATTTTGAGTACTTGAGCATACATATTATTTCAATATTTTGCTTGTCTAAGGCATAGGTGATAGTTGCACTTCAAATATGAGGTAAATTATATAATTTGCAGCAAGATGGAGAAGGCCAATGGAGGTCAACCAATGGAAGCTTGAAGACTAGGTGATGTTGTTTCACTATTCTTATGCTTCTAGTTTCCTTTGTGCTCTATTGTTGTTGGGGATTAAGTTATTATGTTACATGCACTTAAGCTGAAAATTTTCCTAACTACATTTGGTGAACCCAACATCCTTATTCACTGATAGCAAGTGTTACGATGCTAATAGTTATCATTGGTTTTGGCAATTGCTTTGGTTGACAAGCTTAATGGAATATCTGAATAAATGAAGTGTTATTTTATATCAAGTTTCTTGCTAACATATGTGTTGGAACTATTGCTACAAAAGCATTGAAAACACGTCTACTAATCTATATTGATCTAGACTATAAGGGCCTTGACTATTATCAAAGATTTCATGATTTTCCTGTCTTTCTAATCATAATTTATGCTTAGTGATTCATCATGGTGTTGCTTGTGACTGTTGTTTTGTCTTTTGAATATACCAAAGATTAATCATTGTGCATTTACCTATAGTTAACCACATCCTCTTGATGGCTCTTGATTTGCTTAACGGTTATATCCAACATAAGCATGTAGCCTGTAATCATTGCATTCAATGAGACTATATATTTCTTCTCTTTTCTTTTTTTTGGCATTCTATCAAACAACTGGCACGCAGTTTTGATTCTCCCACACTTTGCATACATTGTTACCAGAGCATTGTGGACATTAACATCTAATTCAAAGTTTGCTTCCAATGAGATAATTATGGATGCCCTTGCCTTGCCTGAGAGCTACATTTGAGAAACTAGTGTCAAGGCCTCACTGATGTATTCCATTTGGCATAACCTATAATTATTAGCCATTTTTTTCAAAAAGAAAAAATTGCCACTTCCATTCTTCCACACTTAGAATACATCGATACAAGGGCAGTTCCTATTGAAACTCTGGAGTGCATCTTTATAGCCTAAAGACAACATAGCCAAAAGCATGTGAAAACAACACTGTAGGGCGGCAGCAAACACTTCTGTTTTAAATATTGTATTTAATGGGCACCATTGGGAGAAATTTCAATTTTTATTGCTTAAGTTTGACCAAAGCTCTAGTCAATTCATTTTATTTAATTTATTTTTAATATTTCTTGTGAGGATTTGGTTCAGCTGCTATATATGATTGATAATGACAAGGATATCTTGACATTAATTCTTGAATCTAACTTGGTTTAATTTTGCGCTAGAGTTGGTTGAACATAGGAGTGCATCTTTACAGCCTGAAGGCTACATATTCAAAAGCACATGCGTGAATAAAATATTTCTAGTCGGTTGTAGAAGGTTCCATCTTAATTGTTTTGTTTGATTGTTGGGGAGTCACGACAATGCATACAGTTGGGAGAAACTTCTCTCTTTAATGCCATCTTTGACACAATATTTATGTCTGCTGTGTAAACTGAGCCAAGTGGACTTTCGTAGCTCTGTATTTGTCTCATCAAATCTGTGTGTATGAGAGGTGGCTAGGACTTGGCTGAAAAATCATTCATTAATTCTGACATTACTTGGTGCACACCTCGGCTAGCAATTGGTTGCTCCTCACATTTTCCTGCCCTCTTAAAATTTTGGTAGCATCCATCGAAGGTCTCAATCAACTTACAACTCTATCTTCAGCACTCTACCTTTAGCAAAGCCATCTGTGGCTTATCACGGCTGCCCAGGGAGTGGTTTGTTTTTTTTAGATTTTAATTTTAGTCTTTACTTTTTTAGTTTTCATTTTTAGTTTTAATGTAATGTAATTTTTAGTTTTACTTTCACTTTAATGTAATTTAAGTTTTTAATTTTTAGTCTTTTAGTTTTAATTTAAATTCACTTTTAGTTTTAATGTAATATAATTTTAGTTTTAGTTTTATTTTTTAATGTAATTTTAGTTTTTAATTTTTAGTTTTTAGTTTTAATTTAAATTGGTTTAGTTTTAAATTTAGATTAGTTTTTTTTAGTTTTAAATTAGTTTAGATTTTAGATTCTTTAATTTGATTTGAGTCTTTTTTTATATATAGATTTTAAGTTTAGATTTTCGATTTTTAGATTTTTCCATTCTTAATTTACCTTTTAAATTTACATTTTAATTTTTTCCTTTCTTTTTAATTAGATTAGAATTACATTCAATTTTTATAGTAGATTTAACGTAAATTTTAATCTAGATTTTAATTTTAATTTTTCCTTTAGTTAGATTAGATTATTTTTAGATCTTTAGATTAATTAATTTAGTAAGTTTAAATGTAAATGTAGATTAGATTTAAATTTGTAATTTAATTTAGATTAGATTTAATTTTAGTCATTTTTTTAACTTAGATTAAATCTTAGTTTTTATTAATTTAGATTAAATATTAATTTTTGTCAGTTTAGATTAATTAATTTAGATTAGATTATTAGTGTTTTTTATAGATTTTTTACATTAATTAATTTAGAATTTTTATTTTTTAATTTTAGATTAGCTTAATTTTTTATTCTCACTATATTTAATTTTTTAGATTAGATTAATTTTGTTTGCTAGATTAATGTTATTTATTTTATTTTTTTCTTTCTAGTTTAATTTTGATTTTTGACCTTTCTATAGGTTCGAATGTCCACGATTCAAGATTTGCAACGTCAACTTTCGCTTCTCAAAGATTGGAGACTCAAAACTACTAATCATGTTTTGCAGGGCTCTTGCTTCAATTTTGCTTTATCTTGAGTGCCTTTTTCACATAGAATGCTTAGTGGGCCCTAAAAAGAACTTGTGTGCTTGATTTAACATCATAAGCAGGTTTAAAAATTACAAGTGCTTGCATTGTCTTGTGGTTTGCATTTTGTTTCTAGGTGTGTATGCTTTTCTCTTGCGCCATTTAGCAATCTTGAGAATCAGAAACACCTTTAGACATTTTGTATAACCACCCAAACACTTCCATTAGTGCTCTAAAAAGAACAATTGTTTGTCTCATCTAGATTTAATTAGGAGGTTAAAGAACATTGCTTGATTGTGTTTGAAGGTGGTAGGGAGTATGCTCTCACCTTATGCAAACTTGGTGATCAGAAACTAGACCCACCTATTTTTTTCTTTTAACCGTAGAGGATCCTGCCTTGAAAGAGGGAACGACTCCAACTAGTTTTTCACTCAAGCCGGTATATAAAAGGATGAGATTAAATTGTCAAGTCTTCACGGTATGTAGGCCTTAGCCGTGTAGTGCCTTTCAAAAATGGGTACCTACCTTTTCTTCTAAAGGTATAAGAGCCCCTAGTAGATTGGTTAAAGCCTTAAGTGGCTTGTTGTACGTTTGTGAGGTGCTGCATCCTTGAGTATCTACTAGAACCCTCTTATGTAGTGGCCAAAAACCCATCTATTTGTTGGTGCAGCAACGGTCGTTGCAAAGGCATCCACATTCTCGTAGTTCTTAGTAGAGGTGATCAACTTACAATGGGAGATTTATGGGGGTTGGAAGCTTGGTTGACCTGAGAAGTGAGTGCAATGTAAGGGGGATCCTGTGTGGCCAACCTTCTAAATTCACATGCTAATAATAAGTACAGTTGGGGAAACCCATGTGGAATCTAGAGTGGATATAGTCCTTGCCTAACCTAGGTTGTACTCGTCTTCATTGTGCATGATTTCAAACAAAACATTGTGTTTTCCAAGTGTTTTCTGAGACATTAAACAAACAAGCACTTTTCACAAGACCTGCAATTGATTTACTGAGCTGCATCTGTGACCCATAGCACTGCATTTGATAAATTGAAACACATTTGTGACCTGAAACGACATAATTTCCTGTCAATTGAAAAATCACTGTCACTATCAAAAACCCGAGATCAAATATTTTCAATCTATTTTCAGACATATTTCCTCAATAGTCACTATTCAAAACCAAAAAAAGAATTGCTCAAAACCTCCATCCTTACATTTTAATTTGCATTTAGTTTCACCATAGGTCTACCATTTCACATCCTAGTTGCACATTAGAGTCCATCATCATCATTTTCATCAATAAACCAACTTTTAGGTCCTCATTTTTGTAGACTTGAGAATAGGAAAGCTTACCATACCTTGTCAAATCTTTGTCTTCAAGATTAAATTGTCATTGGACTTAATCATAATCAATCTCTTAGTCTCTTGTCCTTTTTGTGAGTCACTTCCCACTCATAAGTCCAGTGTCGAAACCTCACTTTGTCATTTTGTCATCTTGCCAGCTAGTCCTACAAACAAGTCCCCTAACAATCCAAATTGAGACATTGACCAAACCTTGAATGGTTAGTGTACTTTTCCTTAAGTCTACCAAAAGTGATTGCACCTTAGAGTTTCATTAGACCTTGCATTCTGCATATCATACCTCAAAACTTTAGTCCATTATTCATTTTAGTCCCTCCCCTTTTACATTGTCACTTTGCATTAGTCATTTCCTTTAGGCAACATTATCATTTTGCAAGGTCATTCCTTTATTCCAAAAATACAAAAATAGAGATTAGTGTCATCCTCACACTTAGTTGTCGTTATCATTCCCTCATTTGAGCAAGACTTTTATGGTTGAGACTAGACTCCAAAGGAAAAGAAGACAAATGGATCCTTTCGGACAAGGCAATAACCCCTACAATATGAACTCAAACATAGACATGGGGGCATCTTTTTATCAATCCTTTCAGCGACATAAACATACCATATTCCTCTTGAAATCCATTTGAACCATTCATACAGAGAGACCAAAATGGGAAAGTGCTTGCAAAGGACTTAGAGGGTGCAGTCCAAAATCCTGAAGTAGCCTCCTTTGTAGAGGACTTGGTCTTGAACGATCCTGACAGATATTTAGCTATGCTCTTAGACCAAGGGGCCAAGTTACCACGAGGCTTTGACATTAACATCATAAGACTCGCTTCTCCCGATGACATGAAACAACCCAATCAGTCACACTTGACACCTCAGTAAAACACAAACAATACCTCCACCACACAAAAATAATACAAACACCATCAATGCTACCTCTAGTGGCACCTCCAATCCAAATACCTCCAACTCGATCAATGCAACATTCATTGGAGGGACACCAACCATGTCACAAGTCATGTCATAATCAATGCCTACAATGTCAACAACATCCTCACAATCAATTGGAGCTACCTTTGGATCCTCATCAATGGGGGAAAGCTCTTCAAACCCCCTATTTGGAGCTTCATCTAGTACCATGGGAGCATCATCATCAAATCCTTTCATTAGGACCTCATTCAATCCCTTTGGAGGAAGTAAATGACGTATTTTTATTAGAGGACCACAACTAAATGTCAACATGTCATCACAAGTCAATACTAGTACTTCCCAAGGGGAAAACACCAACATTCCCCATGGACAATTCTATCAATCTAGACAAGGCACTCAAATGACACAACATATGACTTCCTTTGGGCACCAAAATATTCAAGGTCAACACATCCTGCAAATATCAACTAATATGGCTAGAGGACACATTCCCACATATGCATCACACATTCACACACATCAACACATCCCTAATCAAAACATGCAATACCAACAACATTCAAATCAAAACACGTCATACCTCTCACAACAACACATTTCACAACTAAATCAAAACACCTCATCCCAACAAATGGGGACCCATGGGATACCCATCACTCTCATGTGTGATGCAACAAAAAATCCCATAATCGACGCTTTGACAGCTCAAGTGGAAAACTTACAAAAACAAATAGAGACCATGTAAATGTCCACTAAAAATCCACACACGTCATATGACCTATGCCCATACCCTTTCAACACAAGTCTAAACATGCCACCATTCCCTCCTGGGTATGTGGCACCAAACTTCACTAAGTACAAAGGCAAGACAAACCCACTTGAACACATTCAAGAATTCACAACCAATTGTGTGGACATTGCCTATGAACATACATACTTGATGAGAATCTTCCCTAAGAGTCTTGCAAGTCCTGCACTTGAATGGTTTTCCACTTTACGAAAAGGAATAAAATCATGGGACCAACTTGCAAAAAAATTTGTGGAAAATTACGCATACAACATTGATACCGACATCTCCATCACTAGTTTATGCACACTTACACAAGAAGAAGTTGGTGAGAATTTTATCCTATTCTTCCAAAGATGGAGAGGTCTAGCAATTCATTAGCATATTGACATACCTGAGAGAGAAAAAGTTGACATGTTTGTCCAAACACTCCTAGGCCCATTGAAATATGGCTTGCAAGTTCACTGTTCTACAACCTTTACAGACTTAGTCGAAAAGGGTGTCCAACTTGAGAAGGCCCTTATTGCTAGAGGAGAACTAAAATATGGCCCTAAGAACATGAACACAAACCCACTCACAGACAAGAATAAATATTGGGTCAAGAACAAACACATTACCAATGATGGTGTTGTTGACGCCAAAGCTATCAACACAATGGGTCATGTACTTACTCTTAAAGGAGCTCAACCACAAAATACACAAATGACCACACCGACACCTATTGCCAATGCCATTAAAACAAATCAAAACAATCATAATAATCAAAACCAAAGGCAACCTCGTCAATTCCCCAAGAGTCGCACATACACCCCCTTGGGTGAACCTATTGAAGACATCCTTAAAAATCTCCTTCAAAATAGTGTCATTACACTACAAGATCCTAAGCCATATGACCCAGGACAATTCAAGCCATCTTGGTGGGATGACAATGCTTTTTGCGATTACCACCAAGCAAAAGGACATAAAACTTCCTCTTGTCTATAGTTAAGAAATCTCATACAAGACCTCATTGAGAATTATACCATTCAGCTAGGTGGACCGCAGTTGACATCAAACTCAAATCATATTATCCTCAAAAACCCACTGCAGGACCATGGTTCAAATAACCCCTCTACGTCAAAGGCTAATAACAATAATCAAGCTAATTATGCCCGCATTAGGTTTGATTATTCTTGTGGACCCATTATTAATCATATTAGAATGACTGATGAACATATCAACACAATCACCATCAAGAGAGCCCCTGAATGTAATGCCACTACCTGTGGGGGGAAAGTCACCATAGTTGGTCCTCCTCCTCCTAGACAGCCAAAAATAATGATACCTGGTCCATCCACCCAACAGTCACAACCCCATCCATTGACCAAACAACCTCAGCCCAAAGGACAGTTCAACCTCACTGACTAGCTAGGGAAAATTCCTGCACAAATCTCTATCCTTGAGCTATTACGTATTTCCCCAGCACACAAGGCCATACTTGAAAAAACATTACAAGAGTCTTTCGTCCCTTAGGACATTGATGTTAACCAATTTGAGGCCATGGTGGGATACCCAACCATTCCCCATCATATAACATTTTCAGACCAAGATTACTCATCACCCAAATCCAATCATAATGACGCCCTTCATATTGAAGTCTTTGTCCACAAACATAAGGTCAGACGAGTTTTAGTATATGGTGGAGCAAGACTGAAAATTTGTTCCTTAAAACTAGTTAAGGTGCTAGGATTTTATGATGCTTGTGTAGACGCTACAAAGAGCATAGTTATCAAGGCATATGATGATGAAGAACGCTCCTCTTGGGGCATAATCACACTCCCTATTCAAATAGGACTAGTCATTGTGGATCTACAACCTGTCAAGTCCTAGATTTGGAACTTCCTTACAATATTTTGCTTGGTCAACCTTGGATTCATGCCCTAAAGGATGTCCCATCCACCTATAACCAATGCTTGAAGTTCCCTTTTGAAGGTACTAAAATTACCATATATGGAGATCCTAACCCATTTCAGTATTGTACCAATTTGAGAGGCATCTCTAAGCACCAAGTGCCCATTAACCATGAAGCTTCAACAACTTCTTCCTCCAAATACATTGATCTATCCACACTTGCTAAGCCCTCCATGTATACATTCGCGCATTGACATCTGCATCCACCTTGTCGGCACCTATATCCACCTCTTTGACATCCACCACATCATCCACCACCCCAAGGGTTGATCCAAGTATCAAGATCTAGGACCAAGGGTGTGGAGAATATAAGCTAAACATGGCCTATTGCATAACAAAAATTCCCAAGTCTCCTAAGGTCTATGGCAAGCCTTGTTTCATGATAGAGTCAAAGGAAATTTTTGAAGTTCCTCCAAAAACAATATTCATAAAGTGGGGCGACATGAGCAAAGAAGACACTGAAGACGTATTGTCGTGGATCTACAGAGACCTAGGAAATCCACCCCCATTGCCAGTAGAGATATATGGTAAAGGCTATGACATAGTGAAGGTAAAAGGATATGATGGAACTAGTGGCCTTGGCAAAGACAAAACAGAAAGACGAGGACCTCTAATGCCTACTCGAAGACCGAAACATCTTGGGTTAGGGTTAGGACCACTTGAATCTGGTGATCAAAGTACCAATGTACTTTCTAGTGAGAAAGTGAATGCTTCAGAATGTGTTGAGACAACTGAAGAGCCCTTTACCGAAACCGACTCACAAGAATGGGAATTTGGCTCCCAACAATCCCTAAGTGACTATTGCCTTGATGATTGATTCCTTGAACTTGGAGAACCTACATTTGAAGAGAGGTTTTGGAAAATGTTTAAGCTTGATCCAACCCCAAATAATGACAACTCTAAAGTCTTGAGGAACAATTCCAAGTATGAATTATATTCTATCCCCATTGACCATCCTTCTACCAGACCCGTCCAACCATTTGATAGCAATGACCCTCACTTGGAATCATCTGACTCCCCGCATGACACTACCAACCCCAATGCCAATCCATTTGTCCCTTATTTTGACAATGAGTATGAATCAAGTGAAGAAGAATATTGGATAGAATATGATGTGGAGTTGGACGATGACAATTTTATCTTTAACCTCTTCGAATCTGTTGGCATGCTATCCGCATCCTCCCTACCATTCACCAATACTGATGATGATATTTTCTTAGTCTACCCACAACTAATTGATTGGGATCAACAAGACCCGCCAGTTATGGACATATTTTACAATGATGAGGCCATTACAGAATTCATGGGACTACATGAGGGTATATCAAGTGGAGACCACAAGGTTGTATTTGCTATTGACCTAGACTTTGTAGCCTACTTCAAGGAGACTGTCCTATCCTTTAGTCGTAAAATAAAGAATAAAAATAAAACAAAAAATGACACGTCTTTAGGTGAAAACCGAAAGGCCCCTTTTGACAATAAAAAAGTACAAATAAAGGAAATATCCAAGGGTGAAAACCTCCCTGAGGTGCCCAAGGATGGAGGATTGGACTTTCTCCCTGTCACTCAAGAAAAATCAGCACTACTTATTGAAGACACCATCGAAGTTAACATAGCTACTGCAGAGAACCCCAAAATGGTTCTCTTTGTCGCATCACTGACAAAAGAAGAAAAACCAAAATACCAACAGTTCTTTTCAGAACAAAAGGTCAACTTCGCATGGTCTTACACTGATATACCGGGATTGGATCTAGAATTAGTGTTGCACCATTTTCCTTTGCTTCCAGATGCTAATCCAGTCAAACAAAAATTAAGAAAAATGCACCCCCAAATTGCATTACTTGTCAAAGTTGAACTCAAGAAACTATTAGACGTGGGTTTTATAAGGTTAATAGACTATGCAGACTGGATATCCAATCTTGTACCTATCACAAAGCTAAATGGCCAAATCCGTATTTGCATGGACTTTCGTGATCCTAACAAGGCATGCCCAAAAGATGATTTTCCATTGCCAAATATAGACATTATTGTTGACCTCATAGTAGGATATGAGATGTTGTCCCTTCTGGATGGTTTCTCAAGTTATAATCAGTTTTGGATCGCCCCTGAGGATCAGCACAAAACGGAATTCACATGTCCTTGGGGTACTTATTATTGTAACGTCATGCCTTTTGGTCTTAAGAACCCAGGTGCCACGTATCAGAGAGCCATGACAACCATATTCCATGACATGATCCACAAGATAATGGAAGATTATGTAGATGACCTTTTGGAAAAATCTTTGACACGAAAAGACCACTTGAATGTATTAGACAAAATATTTAAGACACTGGAAGAATACAAGGTTTGCTTGAATATGAAGAAATGTGTCTTTGGCGTGACATCAGGAAAACTTTGGGGGTACAATGTTTCTCTTAGAGGCATTGAAGTCCATCCTACCAAGGTGAAAGCCATATTAGACATGCCTCCTCCAAAAGGGATAGGTGAACTCAAGACATTGCAAGGCAGGTTACAATCTATCTGACATTTCATAGCACAATTGGCAGACAAGTGTTATCCATTTCAATAGCTTATGCGCAAAAGTATCCATTTTGTGTGGACAGATAAATGTTAGGAGGCCTTCCAAAAAATAAAATATTATCTATTGTCACCACCTATTTTAATGCCACCAATCAAAGGGAAACCTTTGATTCTATACATTTTTGCAACAACTTTAGCACTGGGGGCATTATTGGCACAGAATGACCATGAGGAAAAGGAAAGGGCCATATGCTACATTAGTCAGACAATGGTCGGATATGAACTAAATTACACAACCATTGAACGTGTTTTTCTTGTAGTTTTCTTTGCTTCCCAAAAGCTAAGGCATTACATGTTAAATCATAAGACACATCTAGTGGCAAAGATTGATCCTTTGAAATATCTTCTAAGTCGCGCAACATTGATAGGTCATCTAGCAAAATTGATTATGATCTTGAGTGAGTATGGCATACAATATGTGGAACGAAAGGCCATAAAAGGACAAGTAATAGTAGATCAACTTGCAGATGCACCTGTACTAGGAAATCATCCCCTCATAGCAGATTTTCCTGATGAGTCCATATTTCATACAGAGCCTAAATTACCTTGGAAACTGTACTTTGACAGATCTCACACCAGTCATGGCTCAGGAGCAAGTATACTATGTATCACCCCACAAGGAGACTCCATCCCTAAGTCATTTTGTATTGCATTTCCATGTACAAACTGTAGACACACAAAATTGTCCTAGGTTTGCAACTCTTAGATTATTCAACATTGCCCCTTTCATTCTTAATAATTAAATAATTTTTAATTATTTAATTATTTTCTAAAGTCATAATTCTTCTATTAATTAAATAATTTTAATTATTTAATTAATTCATTTTTATCTTTATTCTCCCTTGATTAATTAAATAAATTTTATTTATTTAATTACGTCACTAATTAAGTCCCCTTCTTTTAAAAATTAAATAAATTCTTATTTATTTAATTTTTGTCCACTATCCACTATAATTAAATAATTATTTTAATTATTTAATTATTCATTAGCCTCTTCTCTCATTAAATTAAATAAATTTTATTTATTTAATTTGGTCCACTCTCTTGAATTTTGAATTAGATCATTATTTAATTCAAAATGATTCCTTTTGTCACATTCCTCCATAATTAAATAATATCTTTATTATTTAATTATTTACTAGTCACTTGGAGTAAATAAATTTTATTATTTAATTTCTCCAGCAACCTCTTTGTCCGTGCCAGTCTTATCTTCCAAATTAATTCTTGTCTTTTGACATCTCATTTAATTTTGACCCTTGATTGAATTATTTTACAATTCAATCTTGGCCCTTCATCCTTATCATTTGCCCTAATTTTGACCTAACCCTAATTCTTATTGCAACATTCAATCTTGATCATTGATTCTAGGGTTTTTGTCATCTTCTCATCCTGGCCACACATTCAAAATTGCAGTTTTTATAAAATGGCAATTTTGTTCTCATTTGGCCCTCTCTTGGTCTCTGGCTCTCTCTCTCTCTCTCTCTCTTGATCTTTCTCTCCATCTCATGCTCATTTTCTGTCAACTCATGGTCATTGTGATTTGCAGTCATTGTCATTCTAGTCTATTGTCAAGTCATTTCTTTTAGTAAAATCCTTCAAAACTTGCTTAGGGCTTTGTCATTAGTCATAGTTGCTCATTTGAAATCTGAGGGCATCTCTATTTACAGCAAGCTAGGAGGTGTAACAAAGGTTAATCATGGAGGGTCGAGACCTAGGGTAACATTGTTCCTTTTGTTTTCATATTATTTCCTTTGTACTTTGTTATTTCAATGGATTTTATTGTTATTGTGCAAACCCCTTTAACAAATCTGAGATTTTCCATTGATTACACAAACAATATAGCAAAATATGAAGCACTCATCATAGGACTTCGAATGGTTGTAAAATGGAAAATCAGGAACATTAAGGTTTTTGGAGACTATCAATTGGTCATAAATCAGGTCATCGATGAATATGACACCAAAGACGAAAAGTTAATGCCATACAAACGCATGGTTGACAGTTTTCAAACATATTTTCACATGCTTCCTTTTGAACAAATCCCAAAGGAAAAAAATAAGGTTGTAGATGCAATGGCAACGATTGGATCTCTCCTAGACATTCCTAGCAATGTGCCACAGTTTGAATTTTTGGTGGAGCAACTTTTAGTTCCTGCATATGACATCCTAGAATCATAAATGGTTTGTGAGCTTGTTGGTCCCAATTCACCTTGGTATCAAGATATATATGATTACCTTCAGTCCCAGACCCTTCCCTCGAACCTTTCCAACAACCAACATAAATCCTTTAACCGCAAATCCACTCGTTACACCATCATTAGTGACACCTTATATTGTCGTGGCTTTGACAATACCCTTCTTCAATGTCTCAACACTGATGAAGCAAGAATGACCTTACGTGAGGTACATGAGGGTATATGTGAATCCCATTCAAGTGGCTCGACTTTAGCCAAAAAGATTACGAGACTTGGGTATTACTGGCCGACAATTGAAAAGGATGCACTTGAGTTTGTAAGAATGTGTCGCCAATGTCAAATTCATAGTGATTTAATTCATGCACTAGCATAGGAATTGAGGCTGATGACTTCTCCTTGGCCCTTTGCACAGTGGGGACTCGACCTCATGGGAAAAATCCATCCTACCTCCTCCAACGGTCATAATTTCATCATCATCGCCACTGAGTATTTTACTAAATGGATCGAAGCCATCCCCCTCACATATGTATAACCAGCAAACAAATTTCCAAATTCATTCTCAACTACATCATTTGCCAGTATGGTATTTTGTAATCCATCATCACCGACAATGGACTTTCGTTCAAAAACCAAGACGTTCGTGAGTTATGTGAGCGATTTCATATTCAACATCATTTCTCAACGCCATATTACCCACAAGGAAACAGTCTAATAAAACCATAATCAAAATTCTTAAGAAGACAATCAATGACGTTGGTCGTGACTGCACATCCAACTCAACCCTGCTCTATAGGCTTATCGCACTAGCATCTGCATGCCTACGGGTGCCACTCTATTTTCCTTGGTCTTTGGAGCCAAATCCATCTTGCCCATCGAGCTTGAAATCCCATCCTTGCGAGTCTCCATGAAGGGTATGATCGATGATGAGGAGTATAGACAGTCACGACTACATGAGCTAGAGATGTTAGATGAATGAAGACATAATGCCCTAAATCACCTACAAGAATATCAGAATCATCTCTATCACAGTTATAACAAGAAATTAATGGTCAAAAAGTTTGACATTGGCGACATAGTCCTCATGCAAAATCCTAAGAATCAAGCTGACAAAGAAAAACCTGGCAAGTTTGAACCAAATTGGCTAGGTCCTTACATCATCACGTCCTCTTTTGGTTCTGGAGCATATCAGCTAGCTACTTCAAATAGTGAACAACTGGCATAGCCCATCAACAGCCTACATCTTCAGAATTTTTATGCATAGCATAAGAAAGTCTGGCTGAAAACCTTAAAAATACAAAAAAAATTGAAAAATATAAAAAAATTGTCACCTTGATGAAAACCTAGCAAATAGGCATCCTGTGACACCAAAAAAATGATGACAAAAAAATAAAGAAAAATAATTCATCCAATAGTGAAAATCTGGTAAATAGGCACTTTGGATAAGTACCATAGTGAAAACCTGACAAACAGGCACCATGTGTAGTCATTCATCATTTTTCCATCTACTGTCACTCTATCTACCTTGGACCATAATAAACATCCACTTTTCTGACATTATCATGACATTTACTTTGACATCATGCCATTTTTTTCCATGGCCGACAAAGGTTGACATCAAGTCTCGCATACCGTCCACTGTCCATACGGAACACATCCTTTCCATCCCGTTTCGCTTGGCTTGTTCTCGATCGGACTAGAGGCAACCTTTTATCATGTGACTGCAATGGGTATCACACATAGTCTTGACAATCAAAAAAGTCCTAAAAAAATCCATAAAAATCATAAAATGTCCAAAAAAAAAATGTTTAGAAAAAATCCATAAAAATTAGGAAATGTCCTGAAAAAATCCATAAAAATTAGAAAATGTCCTAAAAAATCAATCCAAAAATTTCAAAACATGTCAAAAAACACAAAAACATCCACATAACACTCAAAAATCCCAAAAATAGAGTCAGAGTCAATCAGAGTCAGTCTTTGTCCTCGTCGACCTACGTTGCCTCTACGACTGGACATAGGCAAGGTCATCAGTCGATGTACCCTCAAGGCAGTAAGTTAGTCCTTTAGGCGTTATCAAATAAAATCATGATTCCACACTTTGTCATTTCAACAAAGTCAAGAGTCGTGTTGAACTACAAGGTCTCTGAGTGCATGACGTAGGCAAGACCATCTATCGATGAGCCCTCAAGGCCACCTAGGTCAATCCTTTAGGGTTCGTCATGTCGGTCAAATAAGTCAGACATAGTCACACTCAGACACAAGACAATCATTTGAACATCATCGTTCAAATTGCAAACCAACAGACAACATAGTCTAGTCAAACATCAGTCAAATTACCAACACAATGTCAACCTAGTCACTTTATGGTCCCCTTCAAGATGTGTCCTTGGAATTGGACCCCATCACAACATCATTTTGCTTTTTAGGATGTGTCTTTCATGATGACAGGCTTCATCACATCGTCATTGGCCTTTTTAGGATGTGTCCTTCCTAACGATAGGCATTGTCAAACTGTCAAAACTGTTAGACTATCACATCATCAAATTGTCAAACTGTCAAGAAATCAACCTTCGACAAACAAATATTGGCAAGCATATTGAATGGCTGTTGATTTTGTTGGTTTGTGTTGTCTTATCTTTTTATTGTTTTTTTCTCTTGGTCATGTTACTAGCTACCTCGAGGATGTTCCATGAAGGATTTAGAGGTATGATGACATCTCATGACCTATTTTTCCTTTATTGTTGTCTTTGGTGTGTCTTGACAAAAAGACTGGGGCAACTTAGCCTTTAGTATGAGTTAGGACATTCCTTGTCTGTGACTGTCTATTTTTCGCAAGTGGATGACCTTGCACACCTTGGTCTATGTCATATCCTGGTGTTTGTTATCCACTTGTCAAATTTTACCGCCCAATGATGATCATGCAACACCTATGATGTTATTTGGAAAAATATTGAAGTATTATTTTCCCCCCTAACATCCATGTCTTCCATGCTAACATTTCCTATTCCTTCATCCTCTCGTCTTCTCATCCATTTCGAGAGCACACTCATTTTCTTTGAACCTATCTATCCTTTCGAGGGGGCATACAACTACCTCCTTGTCATACTTCCTCTCCTCACTTTCACATTAGGGCATATTGTTGACTTTTTTTTTTGACACAATGTGATAAACTATATCATGTCAAAGAGGGGCAAAATATAGACACATAAAAATGGTCTCAACTTGCAAACCATATTTTCTATGAAGACCATGCTTCTCCCTCACATAATTCAATTATTTAATCATGTCCTAATGTCATAATTATTCCTCAATGATTATTTAAATGTCACTAATTAATCCTCATTCCCTCCAATTATTTAATAGCATTCTCATTTATCCTTCAATCAAATAAACTTATTTATTTAACCCACTTTCCACCACACCAAATAATTATTTATTTCTTTTTGTCTCATTCTCATTTATGAATTGAACCATTATTTAATTCATAAGTCAACCTTTCTCCATAAATTAAATAATTTCTATTATTCCAACTACCTCTTTTTCTCTACCATTGATTTGATTACCTCCAATTAAATCTCAACCCTTCATTTCAAAGTTTTCCCCAACTTTGACCTAATGTTACCCTAACCCTAATCCTCCTTATCACATTGAATCCTGGCCTTTGATCTTAGGGCTTCACCAACTTTTAATCTTGACCATTCATTCTCAATTTGAAATCCTTTAAAAAGGCTCTCTCTAGCCATTTTGAACCAAAAAAAGTTATTTTCAGCATGCTTGAGAGCTTTTGAGTACTTGAGTATACATATTACTTCAATATTTTATTTGTCTAAGGCATAGGTGATAGTTACACTTCAAATCTGAGGGCAATTATACAATTTGCAACAAGATGGAGAAAGCCAATGGAGGTCAACCAATGAAAGCTTGAAGACTAAGTAGTGATGTTTCACTATTCTTATGCTTCTAGTTTTCTTTGTGCTCTATTGTTGCTAGGGATTAAGTTATTATGTTACATCCACTTAAGCTGAAATTTTTCCTAACTACAAAGAGCATATACAAAAGGGGACAAATAAGGAAAAACAAAAAAAAAAATACTAAAAATGAGTTTTAAAAGTACAAATTAGACAAAAACATTAAATTGAACACAAAATATCTACTAATCAACTCCCTTAATTTTGTATGCTTTGTATTCTAATATTACTTATATCCTCTTAGCGTCCTCTTATTCTAGCTTACGTTTCACATCTGTGTTAGACTCTCCTTTATATATTATCATGAGTTGATTCATGACAGCCTCGTGTTTTGTTTAGAAACTGAACTTCTATATATATAGTATATCATCATAACAACCGCGTACTGTTTGATTTTTATATTACTAATATATTTATGTCTAAAACTTTTTTCAAAAATGTACGTACTTCCTCCACAAATATTAACTAAGAGAAATCTCTTTTGAATCTTACACAAAGGAGGCATCGTATAAGCTTCTAAAACTGATTTCAAGACAACTAACACCATTTGCCAAAATGATTAGTCATAACTAAAAGCTTATTGGTCACTGAATCGTTTAAAAAGGATTTAATATCATATTAAGAGAATGCTAAACATGGTTGTCATTTCAGTTACAGGTAATATCAATACTTCAAGAACTCGGCATTTTAACGGTTCTAGAAAATAATAGACATGCTTGAAAGCCATTAACTGCTTCCACTTTAGTTTAACAATTTACAAAGCAACAAAATATCAGAATCACGAAACTAAAGATTTAAATTCAGAGGATGGCAAAACACACAAGCAAAGCTGATGAAAAACTTTAATGTGAAGAGAAGCGAATCTATAAATTTATACAAGGCCTTCTGGGAGAACGAAATTTATATTTTAAAAACTTATTTCATCAGATCAGTCAAATCAGATTGAATGACAAAAAGTGTTGTGAAAAGTGTTGCGTTGCAAAGCTCCATATAAGCCAAAGTCCCTGACTGTCTCAGTTTTTAAATATGATATTACAGAAAATAGACTCAATCTTGTGAAAGAAGTTTTTGCTATTGCTTTAAATCCTGAGGTTTTTCGTTTACCTTGCAGATAATGTAAATTAACAAAAAACATTGCAAATGGAAATAGAATGTCCCCATCCAGTTGTCAAATCAATATTTATCTCGCTTTTATGTGATAATTGAGATTTGATAATTGAGATTTTAGAGGTATATTTTGAAGGTGTGGTTTGTAGGCATGAGATTTGTTTCACGCTCAAATCTCAACTATATGTAGCCTATCAGCTAAAAATAAGTTATTTATTAACTATTATTTATTTATGTTAATAAGAAAAAAATGGTGGTTAAAATTGAGAAAGAAAAGTAAAAAGAGGGGAAGGAAATGTGTGGAATCATATGGAATATTTTTTATTATGCAATGACTTCATAATTTCCATCCCCCTTATTTTTCTATAGCTTATTTTTCAAATCCTAAATTATAGTAGCTCCATCATTATGGAGGAAGCTTTCAAATTATTCTTTATGCTTAATTTTTAAATTTTATATGGAACATGTGTTGCTAATATTTAAGCAACAAACCTAGATAAGCAAACATAGAACACTCTATTAATTATCACATTTAATGTTTATCATGGAGGAGATTGAGAAAATTTTGGATGTCGAAATTAGAAAGAGCACTAGGAACAAGTAGTATAAAGAATATATGGTGAAGTGGAAAGGTAGAGTAGTGGAGAATTTATCATGGATTTCTCATGCTGATGTGGACCACTTTGGTTTTCCTCTAGACCTTGAAAAGTGAGGGACTCCCCTTTCTTCCAACCCCAGGTGTCTGATGCAGGAGCATCCCTGGTTGTAAAGCACTCCTGTATCAACTAAAAGCATTATTTTCTTGTATTTTAGTCTGTAGCAGTTTCAACATTTCATTATGCATTTCATCACATTATTGTTTCATAGCTCATGGAGCGAGATATAGCATCTACATGAGGTCATCTACATCATATCCAAATTTCAAATCATTTGCATTTGTCTACCAAAAGTTATCACTCTCAAAATTTCTATAATTCACAGTTAGAGCATTTGGGGCCAACCTAGTCCAAATTTCATAGTGCAGACCTATTCTAGAACTTGTGAAGCTTAATGGGACATCATACAAGCATTTTGGGTCCAATTGGATCTATGTTGGAGATTCGCAATACATTTCACTTCACAAAGAATTATCTTTTTATGTTTTGAGGTCAACCTTCACATTGATCATTCATCGGGTTTTGTAAACCCTTGTGGCTGATGCAAACCTTGTTGGAGCTGGAGAATCATATTTATCAGAATTTGTAATCATTTGGGAGTCAGCCATTCAGTTGGTGATAGTTAGATAGTTAGACTATAATGTTCAATGTCGTTACGATAGGCCTGTGAGCCCTAATTACTCACCCATGAAGCATATGATGCATGTAAGATTGTCAATTCAATAAAGATATATGTTTGCAAAATATTTTCTTGTGTTATTTATGTTGTGTTGCCTCTAAGCTACATGGTTGGACAGTTCCTTTTGGACCCTCCATCTGTGACTACACCATTCCTAAAGGGAGAAATGTTGTTTGATGATTGTGGATCATCTTCTGCATCCAATTTCAGGCATCTACCATTGGATCTCTTTGGAGGGGCTTCTTTGTCCTTCCACTTTATTTCTCTCTATTATGGGGGTGTACTTCATTTTTGTGGGAGGGGGATTCTTCTTCTTTGGGGGAGATTTTATATGTACATGGGTACCTAACATGGCTTCATTTTTTGAGACCCATCATCTTTTTTATCCTCCTAAGCTACGCTTAAGGGGGTGTTGGTGTAGGTTTTCATTTTCCTAGTGGGTTAATTTATATTCTTAGTCTAGGTTTTTCCTACACTTTTATTAAGCTTGCTTAGGACAATAAAGTGAGTTTATCATTTAATAACTAGGACATAAGTGATGTGGTGTCCCCTTCCTTAAAGGGTGGAACACTTTCCACTTTTGGTGATTAATTCCTATTGGTTAGATTTGCCACCTCTATCATCTCCTTAGTTCTATATAAACTCACTACCTAGCTTGTATTTTCATATATTTTAGCATTCTCTTGCATTGTTGCATACTTTGGCATACATGTACTTTGATGCATGTAGTCATTATTCTGTAGATTTGCTTTGAGCTCCTAATGCAATCTTGTCATCTTGACATTTGCACATCTCTTGGAATCTCAAGTCTATAATTGTGTTATTTCATTTACAATTTTATAGCTTATCTCTCTCATAGAAGAACTTGGTTATTCAATCTATTTCAAATTTCTAACACTCTATGATGTGAACTAGTTGCATTTTGAAATTTTTCATGTATCATCAACTATTATTTGGAGTCATTTTTTGTTAGTTTCAATTTGAACTAATAAGTGTGCTTGTGTTTTGTCAAGATGGTGAGACAAAGAGGAAGGAGTTTAGAGAGGATTCAACTCTACCTAATCTTCAATAGGATTTCCCTCATGCATAGAATTCGGTAAATTAGGGTTTGAAGGTGTTGAAGGATTTTCAATTCTTGAAAATTAAAATGTTGAATTAAAACAGTTGTAAACAAAAAAAAGATTTCATTTTAATTTATAAACCATTAAAACCTAAAAACCTTACATCTTCAACCTCGTTGACGTTGTGAAAATGTCATGTTGGATTGAATTCACTCAAAAGGTTTACAAATTCGCTCATGCCTTTCATCGCTCACATTTGGGCATTGGAAGAAATGAAAACTTTTTCTTTCCATCAAAGGAAAAATGTGAGTACATTATTAGGCTCAAATGAACTTGGCCTCTCTTTTTTTCTTTTTATTAGATCCAAAACATAAGCATGTTATAAGACATTTACATTTTGCCTTTGATGGACTAGAATATGGTGGTGGCCGCTTTTTGGCTCCCCATCTTTGTGCAAACGCCCTTGTTGTAAATTTTTGGATACAAGGCATAGGTGCCCCAAATCCCAAGGAAGGTGAGTTTAGATTGGAAAAAAGAAGAGAAAGAAACAAGATCAAGAAGATGTGATTTCAACTAAGTTGAATTTTGAATGAGCAAGATGCAAGAGAAATAAGGTGAAAATAAGTTGGTCTTAGGATAAGATAACGAAGCATTTAATTTTTTGAGCAATCACCTTGGAAATGAAAACATGAGTAGCTTAAGTGTGATACAAACATAAAAGGGGGTAAAAGATACATAAAAGGGGTAAAGTGGTATAGGGAAAGAAACAAGACCTATAAAGAGTAAAGACATATGAAAAGGAGAAGAGAACATCTAAATGAGGGCACAAATAAAGAAAAACAAAAAAAAAGACTAAAAACGAATTAAAAAGGTACAAATTAGACAAAACATTAAATTAAACACAAAATATTTATACTAATCAACTCCCTTAATTTTGTATGCTTCTTATTTTAATATTTTACTAATATCCTCTTAGCGTGTCCTCTTATTCTAGCTTACGTTTAACATCTTTGTGTTAGACTCTCCTCTATATATTATCATGACAGCCTCGTGTTTTGTTTAGAAACTGAACTTCTATATATATAGTATATCACATAACAACCTCGTACTGTTTGATTTTTATATTACTAATATAGTTATGTCTAAAACGTCTTTCAAAAATGTACGTACTTCCTCCACAAATATTAACTATAAGAAATCTCTTTTGAATCTTACACAAAGGGGGCATCGTATAAGCTTCTAAAACTGATTTCAAGACAACTGACACCATTTGCCGAAACGATTAGTCATAACTAAAAGCTTCTCGGTCACTGAATCGTTTAAAAAGGATTTAATATCATATTAAGAGAATACTAAACATGGTTGTCATTTCAGTTACAGATAATATCCATACTTCAAGAACTCGGCATTTTAACGGTTCTAGAAAATAATAGACATGCTTGACTGCCTTAAACTGCTTTACTTTAGTTTAACAACTTACACAGCAACAAAATCTCAGAGTCAAGAAACTGAAGATTTAAATTCAGAGGATGGTAAAACACACAAGCAAAGCTGATGAAAAACTTTGACGTGAAGGGAAGCGAATCTATAAATTTACACAGGCCTTCTGGGAGAACGAAGTTTATATTTTAAAAAATCATTTAAAAACTTATTTCGTCAGATCATTCAAATCAGATTGAATGACAAAAAGTGCTGTGAAAAGTGTTCCGTTGCAAAGCTCCATACAAGCCAAAGTCCCTGACTGTCTCAGTTTTCAAATATGATATTACAGAAAATAGACTCAAACTTGTGAAAGTTCTTGCTATTGCTTTAAATCCTGAGGTTTTTCGTTTGCCTTGCAGACAATGTACTTAAATTTAGGCAGACCGTAGAGTATTACCAGGCTTTTTTAGTTGTAATGTAATTTAGAAAAAGAAGAAGATGATTTTCTTGTGACCGAAAGTTCAAAATATCTCGTCCTACAAGTATACAATGAACAAATCGATGTATATTTATGTCCTTAAACTGAAGAATTTGAAAACAGTTATCGATTTACAAAAACAAGAAATTCATGGCAGACTGCTTTTGCAAAACTAGCAAAATCGATGCAGACTTTTTATAAGTTGCAGGCAAAATGCGTAAAGCTCACGGCAATAATTTCTCAAAATAGAGGAAAAAGACCGTCATGACATATTTGTAGTCTCCGTTTCCAAATCCGAAATCCCGAACAAAGCAATCATTTCCGCGTCGAACATCCAGTCGTCCATTATCTCAGAGAAGTCCACTTCCCAATCCGGAGCAGGTCCCGCGTTTGACTCCCACAAGGCGTCATCCCAAGACCAGAATTCCGACTCGTAATTAGAACTCGCTTTAGGCGCTGTACATTCGGCATCACAGGCAGCATTTGCGTTGCCGCCGCCACAGCCATCGTCATCGTTGAGCAGAATCTGTAGAAGCTCCACCATGACATCGCTCTGCTCGGATTGTATGTCGGCGGAGCATGAGGCAGAGAAGTCCGTCTGCTTGGAAGAACAAACAGTAGACGAAAGAGCCGAGTCGCAAGCGCAGAAACTCTCAAATGGCCACATCTCACTTTCGAATCTCACGCAGTCGTATAAAACCGAGCATCCCTCTGTATAGTAATCGCTCGGCAAATGACCAGACATTTCTGTGGACGCTTCTTCAGAATTCATGATCATAATCCTGCCGCGCAGCTCTCTCCTTGTCTTAACGCGATCTTATTGTACAGGGGAAAAACAATGGAGTTAATGCAAATGACAAAAGAATTTAATGATGAAATGACAGAAAATGTAAGCGGCAAGAACAGTTCAGTGAGGGGGCTGCGGAAGAATGATTGTAGCGGTTGCTGTTCCCCCGTGCGAAAAGAGAGTGGAAAATTAAAATGGCCGGACAAAGATGTTATGTGAGAATCCGTACACACAGACGTGGCGGTCGGTCATATGGCGGGTTTTGCTGCGTACGCGGTTGTTGCAGACAGGCATTACAAATGCAAGTGTCATGGAGGGCGGCTCAATACATGCAGATCGCGATCATATCACCTTTTTAAAGACGTGTCACTGTCTGGCGTGTGGTCCCGAGGAAGCCTCGCCCCGCTTCAAATTTCTACAATGAAAAAGGCCTCAAATCGTGAAAACTTGCCTAAATCTACTGTGGTTTCGAACAATAACTAAATGTAAATAAGGAAAATGTTAAAAGTTGAGTCGGTGAGGTTAAAGTTGAATGGGAGGGGACGTAAGCGGTCAAAGTTTAAATACCTAGGTTTGCACGTACTTGTTTCAATGGCCAGGATAACTTATAATGATATTGTTTTAGACGGGGAATTGGGGAGATTTTTTAATTTATTACTTATTTTTTTAATTTCGCAATGTAATTTGTTTGTTTTTATTATTTCATAATAATACGGTTTTTAATCAAAGAAATAGGGGAAATGCCGTAAATTTAATTTTTCTTTTTTTGGAATTAGAGTATTTATAGCCCTTCCATATGGTAGTTATTTCTTTTTTAAACCAATTCGATTTAATGGATATTAAATCACTAATTATTATTTTTAATATAATAAGCAATATGAGGGATTCTTCCTTTGTAAGAGTATTTTTATATTTATGTTTTAGGTTATTTTGTATGGTTATTTTTCATTTTGGTATGTTTTTTATTATTTTTATAGTAAGATTTATATAAAAGTTTAATTTATTTTTTATGCTGTTATGATTTTTTAATTTTTTGTTTATTTTAATTAGTCATTTTGAATTGTAATTTGTTATCATATAAATTTATTAAATTAGCACTTGCATTTAAAGGAGGTTCAAGCATTATGTCCATAGAAAATTATATGTATGTTAATATGTTAGAGAGTATGTGTTTATGCATGCAAATTCTAGTTGCATGTGGCTAGATTAAACAATTAATAATAAATATTAAATAGTAAAATAAACTTAGATAAATCTAGATTTTTTCCTTAAAGAAATTAAGTATAATCTAGTTATGAAAATTTGCATACAAATTGAAAAGAAAGTTGCCATCAAATTAACAAAAAACATTGCAAATGGAAATAGAATGTCCCCATCTAGTTGTCAAATCAATATTTATTAGCTTTTATGTGATAATTGAGATTTTAGAGGCATATTTTGAAGGCGTGGTTTAAAGGCATGAGATTTGTTTCACACTCAAATCTCAACTATATGTAGTCTATGGGCTAAAAATAAGTTATTTATTAACTATTATTTATTTATGTTAAGAAGAAAAAAATTGTGGTTAAAATTGAGAAAGAAAAGTAAAAAGAGGGGAAGGAAATGTGTGGAATCATATGGCATATTTTTTATTATGCAATGACTTCATAATTTCCATCTCCCTTATTTTTCAAATCCTAAATTATAGTAGCTCCATCATTATGGAGGAAGCTTTCAAATTATTCTTTATGCTTAATTTTTAAATTTGATATGGAACATGTGTTGCTAATATTTAAGCAACAAACCTAGATAAGCAAACATAGAACACCCTATTAATTATCACATTTAATGTTTTTTTATGCACGTGGTTAACAATCAAAATATGTACATATTTTTTTTCTATATTGTCTCATTTTTATGTTTGAATTTGATTATTTTGATGCTCTCACTGACCCTAAATCTCAACCCAACATTCTACTATAACCAATCCTCCAATTAAAAACATCTATGAGTTCCTAGCACCCTACCTTTCCAAGATTGGATTGTGAGCACAATCAAATTAATTTTCAATTTTTAAATTCATTCTTTCAAAGACCAACAATATAAGGATATGATTGTTTGTGTTAGTGTGTGCACCAAAAAATTTAAAATGTGCATGCATATTTATGTATTTAAAGGCATCATCCCAAGGATATAATTAAAAGATCACACAAGAGAATATCATTTAAGAGGAATAAAGTAAATATCAATCATTAGTTAGAATCAAACAACAACAATCAACAAGCTAACACTCATTATCATATTCATAAAGTTATATTGCTCATTGTAAGTACCCAAATATGAATATGCATAGGTCTAGCAAGTTCAATGATGATTTGATAACCCAACTCATGACCCTACATGGCATGAAAATTAATAAAATCAACTTTCAACTAACTACACCAAGGTGAAAGAATCATGTCATTTCTTATAGCCTCCCATTTGTCCCCTTTTATTATCTCAACTAACCCACAATGTGTATAGATTCCCTTTCCAATAAAATCTTTTATTTTATACCAAAAAATGTAAGTTCCACCCTTCCTCCATCTTTTTTCCATAATGAACGAATTGCTACTAAAATCGAGGAACCACTTATCTAGAGGTGAACATGTGTTTTTTTGCCATGGATGATTTTGTTATTAATTTTGTAATAATTGAACTCTAGTTAGTACCAATTTTAAGTATCTTTAGTGATCCTAACCACCATACTCAAATCAAACCTTCTAGAATGCATTCCTATCAATATATTTTCTTTACATTAAGGAAAGATTCAAATTTTGATATTGAGAGAATTATCTACATCCGAATTTTAAGACCACGAGCAACTCCAAAAATTCCATTTTTACCTTTTGTGTGCCTTAGTACAACCCTTTATAAGCATTTATATTAGTTATTCTAGTTAATATTGTTCACCTCATCACTATTAAAGAGTTGTACATGTCAAAGTAAGAAACAAGAAAGTTTCAACTAAGTTCCTAGGGACATCATCAACCATTAAATTTTATCCATTCCTTACATAAATCCAAACCATGTGTGTGGATGTTTTAGTTCAAATTCAAAAATATTTTAGTAGATCTATTTATTTATTTAAATTGATTTATTGTTATGAAAGAGGTGTGAAAGGTTAGAGTAGATTTCAAATTTTAGGAACTTTCAAATTGTAGGGTTTTACAAATTTTCTTCATTTTTTAGATTAAGAAAAGAGCTCAATTATTCTTTCATCAAGATATATTCAATTTCTAATTCAAATCTTCTCTCTTTTCAACTGAAAGCTCTATGAAAGTGTTGAATTACAAGTGTTAGATTTGTGATAAAGATATATTATTTTAGATTTATGTATATAAATCATTGAGACTCAACACATAAAACCAACCAAATAAAGAAATTAAAAGAAAAAGAATATTTTTTACTTTCTTGCATTGTTGTTTATAGAAAAAATAAAATAAAATTTGAATAAATCATTGCTCTCTTGCCTCTTGTGTGCTGAATATTAAAAAAATATTTGAAAAGGGGTATTAACATTGATTGTTTATTCTCTCTTAGCAAATAAGAAAAGCTTAATCATTGCTCTTGCATTTTTATCTTGATAAAGGAAAATGAAATTTCTCATTGGTTTCATAGTTAAGAGGAAATCCTATGTGAGTTACGAGAAACTCTACCTACTTTTCCAATCATTGACCAAGAGCAAGCAATTATCTTTGAAGAGATATAATGTGATAATGCTCACTATATAAGCAATTGAATATGTAAATTTAATCAAGATCTTCAAACTTACAAACACTCAACTAGAAGTTATCCTTCACATAATCTAAAAAATAATTAAAGTTATCAATGCAAATATACATGCCAACAAAACATTCACCCCATCATCCACATACTTATTCCATGTGAAGAAGATAGTCCATTTCATCCATTACCTTTTCATCAGCACATGTCATGTCCACCGTGTTAGGAATAAGATGTCATCCACCTTGTAAATCCTATATATATAATTATTCGATGTCATTATTTGTTTATGTAGTCATAAGGGATGCGGGGTGGTGCAGGAGCACCAACAAAAATGCAAGCATATTTTTGGTGTATTGTTTTTTAATCTTTTTGTTTTGTTATGTAAGGTCTCAAACACCATGGATAATGTGTATGAGGACTTTTTTAGAGCGTAGGTAAAATTAAAAATAAATTGGGAAGTCTTTTGTAGGCGTTTCCTAAGTTTTTGGGAAAAATTGGAAAACACACTGTGTTTTCAAACAGCAAACTTTTAGCTATTCTTGGGCTCGATAAACTTAACCTAACTGATTCCTTACATGGGGAAGGTGGATGCTCGAATTTTGAAGGTGGTGGAATGTTTTTTGAGTTTGCAGTTTTTGTGAATAGAAAAAGAATAGTGATTTTTGCCAAATAAAATACAGTTTCTGGTTTTTGTGTCTAAAATAGCAGAGAAATGAATTAAACAAAGCATTTTGTTGGTTTACTGGAATGTAAAGGATCCTATTTGTATTTTTTTTTTGTCATTTTAAGTAGTGAACCCATCGCTTTCTTCTTTTTTAGTAATTTCTATGTCTTTATTTTAATTTAGTTTGGACTGGTAAAAAAATAGGAAAATGGGGTTTTAGCTTGGTTCCTACCTATACCTGGGAGTATGGAAGCAGTGGAACTTAAGCTAGACTCCACCATTGTATATAATGTACATATGGAAGTCTTTGTGAGTGGTGAAGGCAGCATTACAATCTTTTCTTAGGCAAGTTTGAGTTGCTCGGTTGAGAAAAGACAAATTGAAATCACACTCTAACGTTGCAGGGGTGCTAATAAATTATGAAATGGAGGTGTGTGGTGTTTGTAGGAAGCAGTGAGCGGGTTGAGAAGGAGGCAGAGTCCTATGAAAGAAAGAAGTTGAATAGACCAAGAATGGTCTAGAAAACCCTAGCTTTCTTGAAAAATCAGCATTGGACCTCTATACGGCCAGTCAAGGACACAAACCCCAAAAATCCTTTAGGGCTCGAAAAATGAACCAAGGTGTCAGAAGGTAGTTTGGAACAAAGTATTGAGAGAGAGAAGTTGTGAGCTGTTTTCTTGTGTTGAGAGGGCTAGAAGGGCTCAAGGTTTGTAGCCCTGCCCAAACCCTAGAGTAGGGATTTTATGAAAACGTTAGGGAATTGGAGCTTGGTGGTTGTTTAAACACTTGTGGAAAATGAATTTGGTAGCTTGGAAAGGTGTCACACACCCCTGTAACAGAGTTAGCAAACCTTTGAGCATGGTTAGTCCTTAGGGTGATTAAGGGCTAGGTAGTGAATGAGAAGAAGAGCAACAAGATAGACTTGGTGAATGTTTCAAAAAAAAACTTGATAGGAGGGTTGGCTGATGTACCAGGGGTTCCTCAAAAGAAGAGGACCTATAGGTTGTAGGGTGAATGAACTAGCACCTTAAGGAGTTCTCAGGACAAGGACTCAAGCATTGAGATTGTGTTTTCTCAATCCAACCCTCATTCTATCAGATTGGTATCAAAGCAGTGAAAGATTTGGGAAAGGAATCTTGCATGTCAGACATAGAGTCAAGTGATACTTCCACCATGGTGACCAATGCAGAACTAGAAAAGATGGTTGAAGAGAAGGAAGAAGACAATAAGAAGTTGAGGGAAATAATAGCTCAACTTGAGGCAGCAGTGAGGAGTGCACAGTTTGAAGGAAGAATTCCAAAAGAAGAAGAGGTTGCAGAGGAAGATAAGACCCCTGAACCTGACCCTGTCTTGAAGGAGGATCCTTTCTTGAAGGCATTAAAAGCTTTGAGTGGAAAATCACTTGAAGGAATACCACTATTTAGTGGAAAGATGGAACCTGACCTAGTCATGGACTGGATAGAAGGAATGGAGAACCACTTCGAATGTGACGGAGTTACAAAAGCACAGAAGGTGAAGGTTGCAAAATCAAGGTTGAGAGGATCAGCGTTAACTTGGTGGAAATTTATCCAAACTGAAAGGGAGAAAGAAGGCAAGCAACCTATATCAACCTGGAAAGGAATGGTTGCTAAAGTGAAAGAAGCTTATATGCCAGATGACTATGAAATTCAACTCCACAAGAAGAGGCGGAGTTTAAGACAAAAAGACCAAGATGTCAACACCTACACTGAAGAATTCCAGAAGCTTTGTTTGAGATCAAATGTGGCAGAAGATGAGAGCCTAAAAGTGGCTAGGTATCTCAATGGTTTGAAGTGGAATATACAGGAAGAGATGGCTTTGCTCAGCCCCAAGACAGTCCACCATTGTTATCAGCTAGCTATTAAGATTGAAGAAAGGAATAAAAGGAAGCATGATCAGTCCTCTAAGGGTAGAGGAAGAGGCAGAGATCAAAGAGGACAGCGTGGAGGTTACCAAGGAAGAGGTGGTGACCAAAGAAGCCAAGGTGAATCAAAGCTTACCGAGCATGGAGGTGAAACCTCATCAAGAGGAGGATTTAATAGAGGAAGAGGACCTCAAGGGGGTTCAAATAGAGGTAGAGGAGCAGGCAGAAGTAACTCCTACTTTTCCATCATGAAGTGCTATCACTATAATCGGCTAGGCCATCCAGCTTATAGGTGCCCGGAGAAAGCTTCATCTAGCAATGAGAAAAAAGTAGCTTATGCACAAGAGGACACCATGAGTGTAAAGACACCTGAGATCAGTCATATAGAATCAGAAGTAGGTGAAAATATGATCTTTAATAGAGTGTTGATCAGACAACCGGTCAAGGAAGAGCCCAAGCAAAGGAGAGCTTTGTTTAGAGCAAGGTGCAAGATATTGGGAAAGGTATGCAAGGTTATTGTAGATTATGGTTCTATGGAGAATATCATCTCTGAGGAGGCAGTAACTAAGTTAAAATTGCAGAAGGTACCTCATGCCAATCCCTACAAAGTCACATGGTTGAACAAAGGGCAGAGTGTCTTAGTGAATGAGCAGGTTACAGTGGAATTCTCGATTGGAGGCTACAAAGACAAGCTGATTTGTGATGTACTGCCCATGGATGCATGCCATCTTCTTCTTGGTAGGCCGTGGCAATATGATAGAGGTGTTGTATATCATGGGAAGGAGAACACCATAGAAATTAAGAAGGATGGAAAAGCCTTCAAGCTGCAGTCATTGATTGAGGATGATGAAGGGAAATCCAAGGTTCCAAACATTATGTTGAGCAGTGGCAAGGAGTTCATCAAGGATCTACACCAAGGGAATGAAGGGTATGTGATCATGATGCAGCCCAAAGAAGAGGAAAAGGCTGAAAGGACAGTGTTACCAGCATCAGTCCAAAACTTGCTTGACAAATACAAGAACATAGTGAGTGATGGAACACCATCAACTCTACCACCCAAGAGAGCAATAAGTCATCAAATTGACTTCATACCAGGAGCCTCATTTCCTAACAAAGCAGCATACAAACTGACCCCGGAGCATAATCAAGAGGTGGCAAGACAAGTGGAAGAATTGTTGAATCAAGGTCTAATTCAAAAGAGCATCAGCCCATGTGTAGTCCCAGTTGTTTTGGCAACATAAAAAGGAGGTAAATGGAGACTTTGTACTGATTCTAGAGGAATTAATAGAATCACAATTAGGTATAGATTCCCAATACCTAGAATTGAAGATTTAATGGATTGCCTTGGAGGTGCAAAATTTTACACTAAGCTAGATCTTAAGAGCGGGTATCACCAAATCAGAATTAAAGAATGTGATGAATGGAAGACAAATTTTAAGACAAATGATGGTTTGTATGAGTAGAAAGTGATGCCATTTGGCCTCTCAAATTCCCCTAGCACGTTCATGAGACTAATGAATGAGGTGCTTAAGGATTTCATAGGGATTTTTGTGGTAGTTTACTTGGATGACATACTGATTTTCAGTAAGACAATAGAAGAACATTTGAAGCATGTAGAGATGGTACTCAAAAGGTTGCAAGAAGAATAGTTGGCAATCAACCTCGAGAAATGTGAGTTCTTCAAACAAAAGCTTGTGTATCTAGGCTTTGTGGTATCCAAAGGAACGCTGAAGATGGATCCAAGTAAGGTAGAAGCCATCCTAAACTGGCCTACACCAACCACAGCAACAGAGGTAAGAATTTTTCATGGTTTGGCTCAGTTTTATAGGAAGTTTATAAGGAATTTTAGTGGTATATGTGCACCAATGTTAGATACAATCAAGGGTGGTCAGAAAACAAAGTTTAAGTGGACACTAGAGGCTGATAAAGGGTTTGAAAAGTTGAAAAAAGAAGTGGCAACACAACCTATCTTGTTATTGCCTAGTTTTGATAAATTGTTTACAGTTGAGTGTGATGCAAGTGGAGTAGTAGTAGGAGGAGTCCTTAGTCAAGAAGGTAGGCCTATAGCCTTCTTCAGTGAAAAACTCAATGAAGCCAAACAAAAATACTCCACCTATGATCTAGAACTTTATGATTTAGTGTAGTCCCTTAGGAAATGGAGGCATTATTTATTGCCCAAAGAGTTTTTGGTTTTCATGGATAACCAAGCACTCAGTTATATCAATACCCAGGAAAAGTTAAGCAATAGGCACTTGAAATGGATGGAGTACATTCAAGGTTTTACATTTACCATTAAACACAATAAGGGGCAACAAAACAAAGTGGCAGATGCATTAAGCAGGAGGATGTTGACAGTCCAAGAGATACAGCTGAAAAGCATTGGATTGGAAATTTTTAAAGATCTCTATGGTGAGGATGAGGATTTCTCAGAAGCCTACAAGGTATGTTCAGATTTTGCAAATCATTTTCATAGTTAGTATGCTGAGTATACGTTGCAAAATGGATTGTTATTCAAGGGCAATTTGTTATGTGTTCCAAGAGGATCAATGAGGGAAAATCTTATCCAAGAGAAACATAATGGAAGTCTTAGTGGACATTTTGGAATAAACAAAACCTTAGAGCTGGTACAAAAATTTTATTACTGGCCTAAATTAGCAAGAGATGTTAGGAAGTACATTGAACAGTGTGTGGTTTGTATGAAAGCCAAAGGGGGAGCTAGCAATGCTGGGTTATATCAGCCCTTGCCTATTCCGAACAGACCATGGGAGTGTGTGAGCATGGATTTTTTGGTGGGTCTTCCCAAGACTAAATCTGGTTTTGATAGTGTTTTTGTAGTTGTGGACAAATTTAGCAAGATGAGTCACTTTATTCCTTGCAAGACTACACATGATGCAAGTTATATTGCCCATCTCTTTTTCAGGGAAGTTGTAAGAATCCATGGATTGCCATTGAGTATTATTTCTGACAGGGATGTGAAATTCATGAGTCATTTTTGGAAAACACTATGGAGTAGATTGGGAAGTAATTTGTTATTTGGATCAGCTTACCATCCTCAGACTGATGGTCAAATCGAGGTGGTTAACAGAGTGTTAGGTAACCTATTGAGGTGCTTGACAAAGGAATATGGGAAGACCTGGGATATGGTGATTTCCCAAGCTAAATATGCATATAATGATAGTGTGAACAGAACTACAGGGAAAAGCCCATTTGAAGTTGTGTATGGGATGCATCCAAGAGGAATTTGTGAGCTCAGAGACCTTGGAACAATGGAGAATAGGAGTAGACATGCAGAAGACTTCACTCAAACCATGAAGGAGATTCATGAGCAGGTTAAGAAGACAATTAAAGCAGCAACACAAAAGTTGAAAGATAAAGTTGATGAATGGTGCAGGAGCACCAACCAAAAAGCAAGCATATTTTTGGTGTATTGTTTTTTAATCTTTTTGTTTTGTTATGTAAGGTCTCAAACACCATGGATAATGTGTATGAGGACCTTTTTAGAGCATAGGTAAAATTAAAAATAAATTGGGAAGTCTTTTGTAGGCGTTTCCTAAGTTTTTGGGAAAAACTGGAAAACACACTGTGTTTTTAAACAGCAAACTTTTAGCTATTCTTGGGCTCGATAAACTTAACCTAACTGATTCCTTACGTGGGGAAGGTGGATGCTCGAATTTTGAAGGCGGTGGAATGTTTTTTGAGTTGGTAGTTTTTGTGAATAGAAAAAGAATAGTGATTTTTGCCAAATAAAATACTGTTTCTGGTTTTTGCATCTTAAATAGCAGAGAAATGAATTAAACAAAGCATTTTGTTGGTTTACTGGAATGTAAAGGATCCTATTTTTATTTGTTTTTTGTCATTTTAAGTAGTGAACCCATCGCTTTCTTCATTTTTTAGTAATTTATGTGTCTTTATTTTAATTTAGTTTGGACTGGTAAAACAATAGGAAAATGGGGTTTTAGGTTTGATTCTTGCCCGTACCTGGGAGTATGGAAGTAGTGGAACTTAAGCTAGACTCCACCATTGTATATAATGTACATATGGAAGTCTTTGTGAGTGGTGAAGGCAGCATTACAATCTTTTCTTAGGTGAGTTTGAGTTGCTCGGTTGAGAAAAGACAGATTGAAATCACACTCTAACGTTGCAGGGGTGCTAATAAATTATGAAATGGAGGTGTGTGGTGTTTGTAGGAAGCAGTGAGCGGGTTGAGAAGGAGGCAGAGTCCTATGAAAGCACTTGTGGTAGGAAGAAGTTGAATAGACCAAGAATGGTCTAGAAAACCCTAGCTTTCTTGAAAAATCAGCATTGGACCTCTATACGGCTAGTCAAGGACACAAACCCCAAAAATCCTTTAGGGCTCGAAAAATGAACCAAGGTGTCAGAAGGTAGTTTGGCACAAAGTATTGAGAGAGAGAAGTTGTGAGCTGTTTTCTTGTGTTGAGAGGGCTAGAAGGGCTCAAGGTTTGTAGCCCTGCCCAAACCCTAGAGCAGGGATTTTATGAAAACGTTAGGGAATTGGAGCTTGGTGGTTGTTTAAGCACTTGTGGAAAATGAATTTGGTAGCTTGGAAAGGTGTCACACACCCCTGTAACAGAGTTATCAAACCTTTGAGCACGGTTAGTCCTTAGGGTGATTAAGGGCTAGGTAGTGAATGAGAAGAAGAGCAACAAGATAGGCTTGGTGAATGTTTCAAAAAAAAACTTGATAGCAGGGTTGGCTGATGTACCAGGGGTTCCTCAAAAGCAAAGGACCTATAGGTTGTAGGGTGAATGAACTAGCACCTTAAGGAGTTCTCAGGACAAGGACTCAAGCATTGAGATTGTGTTTTCTCAATCCAACCCTCGTTCTATCATGGGGCCCACTAATAGTAAAAAAGTATTTAATTATTATATTTGTGACGTGATAAGATCAAATCACATGATTAGCTAATTTTTGGGGAGCTATGAAAATCTAAGAAAATATTTGCATAATTGTTATTAGTCTATGACAATTTGTAAGAATATGTCCTATTTTATAGGATTGTATGATATGCCTAAATTAGTGGATTATTTTAGTCAATTATAGAAAACTTGTAAGAGTGTACCCTAATTTATAAGGATTGTGTAAGATTCATGTAAGAGATTATGAATAGCATGTCATGGTGGAAAGTATTTTTACCTTGGTATTTTAGAACCTTGTTTTGGTCAATAGTAATGTTTTATGGTGTACTTTGGGCCTTAGTCTATATATTGAGAGACTGAGATGGAGATATAATGATAATTTTTTAGAGGTACAAAAATATTGTTGGATTAGATGCAAGATTGAAGGAAGTTGAACGTATTATAATCTCTTTTTAGATAATACAAATTTATCCTCTTTTATGGTGGACTTTTACTTGAAAAGATTTTCCCCATGTAAATCTATCTATTATGTGTATGGCTCTTCAGTATTCCTGATTTTCTTTGTTGCTAGTTCATATTAATTTATATCTCTATTGATCATATCCTACTGTTTAATTTAAGATTTGCAATAATATTTTATATTTCCATATTGTAGTGATTTCCTTCATTTCTGGCACACAATATATAGTGAGTTTGCACCAAATTATTTGCTAAACAAGAGCATTTTCATATTTTATTTTTAGTGCATACAATTGCAAGTTGTACTAGGCTTACTTAGCATTTCATGTATTCTTGTATTATACCTCAACACAATCATTGGTCAACTCATTAATATTCATTGTTGCATCCTATCTCTTTTTCTATCGTTAAATCAATCTAGAAGCGCAACTTAGGATTAAGGAAGCTTTATGATTCAACACTCACACAACACACTCCCAATAGTGCTCTTTAACAATACATTTTTTAACACAAATATGATCTAACCAAACATCATTTTAAAGTATTAATGATCATTTTATGCATCAAATATAATAATGCCATTTGGGATAAAATCACACTAGGTTGAGAAAATCAAGGGCACAAGCTTATATAAGGATTTAATAGTTATAGGTCTTATTTATCTTAGATTAGGTCCATGATTGAATCCCAAATTTCATAATGTAGGTCTCTATTGTAGTATTACAAATTAGTCAAATTCCACATTGATCCAATTTCTAGTACTCCCACTACCCTATCAATTTTATTTTAACTTATTATGTGTTTTCTATATGTGTTTCTCTCTTAGTTATTTAATTAATTTAGTGTCTAAATTATTGTAGGATTATTTTATTTTCCTCTAGTATAGTAAACACATAACTTCCATGCCTATTCCTCAAGGTTATATTTTTTATTCTAAGTTTTAGATTCAATTGCTCTTAGTTTTCCAATAATTTTGAAATGAGATTACTCCTTGCACATTTACTCCCTTGTTTAGGGTGTGGGCATAAATTAGCTTTCACTTTGTGGATCCCACCTCGTGCATTTTTTCTTGAAAAACCTTCTATACTCAAGGGGGCTTAAAGATTATATGTTGATACATACCACACCAAGATAATGCAAGATGACTATACAAAGTTGTTAGAGGATTCTAATCAATCTCATGATCTTTGAAAAAATGATTATTGCACCATTTAGCTTTCATCTATAGTGTGAAACTCACCTTGAAAAATTTAGAGCTTAACATTAAAGCTTCCTTTATGTATCTTCTTTGTTTCCATTTAAGACAAGTTCATTTGCATAATACATTTATGAAAACTTGGAATTCTCCTATACTTATATTTTCACAACCTTTTGATACCATTGCAACCATACTTCCCATAAGCAGTTCTTTTGCTTCATTATTTGTTTTACCACCCAAGAATAGAGAGCCTCCATACTTAAGCTTCCCTTTATCATTTTGAATTACAAAGCCTACTTGTGTAATCTCCATTTTGCCTCTTGAGCCCCCAACAAAGTTCCATCTGATAGCCTCCAATAGAAAAGAGATCTAGATAGTCTCAACATTATTATTATTTTCTTTGTTATTTGTTTCTATCAATTTAGTTACCTCTTTACTCCATTATGAAGGATTATTCAAATTGAAAAAACTGAGGTTTCATTAGTTAAGGTTAAAGTTGAATGGAAGGGGAGTTATGCCATAACTAGAGTGCGCGTGGGCAAAGGTGGTCTTCGCATGCAATGGGAGTCACGAGTCAAACTTCCATTCCACGGGCAAAGCCGTTAATAATTACTTGATATTTTAAATTAGATCACACGATTCTTAAATGCGGCAAGAGGGCTGCTGGTCGAGCAGGTAAGAATTAGAGCCCTTCCATTTTGATTTTATGTTTTTTTACCATGGAGACCAAATTTCTAATTTAGATAGGTAGGAGGGACATCTCCTTTCTACTATATTTAATCATTATTATTTATTATAAGATTATATTTTAATGAGTTTTTTAGTGGGTGCTTGATAATCATAATATATAAATATTAGTGTTATTGTGTTGAGTGTTTTTATTTATAATTTTAACATACATATTGTTTTTTAAGTATATTCAATGATCTTAAGTTTTAACTCAATATTGTGTAATATCAAAATTTTCAATTAGAATAACACTAATTTAATTGCTAGCATTTTATTCTTTCAAGATTGAATTATGAGCATAATCAGATCCTCGGTTTTCAATATTGAAATTCCTACTTTCTAATGTCAATAATCTCAAGATATGACTATTACCCATCAACATGTGCACCAAAAAATTCAAAGTGTGCATCTAGGGTTGTGTATTTAAAGGCGTAATCTCAAGAATATAACCAAAAGATTAAAAAAGAGCATCTCCTCTTAAAAGAATCAAGTTATATCAATCATCAATTGAAATCAAACAACAACAATAAACAAATTCAAATTCATTGTCATCTTCACAAAGTTGTCTATATGTCACAACTTGCTTTAGACTTAGTTAGCATCATACATCTTCTTACATTATACCTCAACATAATAAAAAATCAACTCATTGGCATTCATTACCACCTATACTTTTTAAACTATTATTAAATCAATTTAGGGCCCTAACTTAAGGTTAAGGAAGTTTCATAATTTAATACTCACACAAAAAGATCTCAATGGTGCTTTTTACACCACCTTATTTTCCTAAAAAAAATATCATCTAAGCAAACATCTTTTCCAAGTATCAAAGATATTCTTATTCATCAAATAGAATAATACTATACAAGATAGAATTGTAACAAGTGGATTAGATATGGATATAGTCTTATCATGTTGTTAGGATTAAGATGCCATTAACCTTGCAAATCCTATGTATATTTTATGTGTCTCCAACACTCTTGAAAGGTGTACTTGGATGCCTAAGGTGTAATCGAAGAAATAATTTGTAGTTTAGATTATTTTAGAATCTTGATATTTTTTGGCATATGAATTCATGAGGGAGGTGGCACACTATAGTGGTAATTGTATTCGACTTTCGACCCATTTAGGCCATATTCCCAATTCTAGGCACTGTACAAAGGAATGACAAATCTTATTATAGTAGGTGTGACCCACATGAGTTAGCGGACTCCAAAATGGAGCACTATGCTTGAGCATTGAGTTGTTGGAGAGTTACGAGTCAAAGAATCCTTTGTTGTTATATTTTCTATTTAAGGTTTCATTGATTGTACCCCTGTGAAGTCGTTGATCATGTTTACTATTTTCAAAAGATTCTCTCCAATATGGATGTAGGGTTTCTACATGATACCATAGTTTTAATATTCATTATTTTGATCAAATCATTTATAGTTTTGGCTCTCTCTATCTATATATTGGATTTGAGAGATAGTAGTTTGATATCATATTTTATAAGTACACATAGTTGCTGCTAAAATATTGTTAAAGTACATAGTGAGTTGGGTTTATATTGTATCATGTTTATTTAAAATTAATATGTACTTGTCCTATTGTTTTGGTAGAGTTTTTCTCAAAAGAGTTTCTCCATGTAAATCTTGTGTTATTCAATATTGTTTCTGGATTCAATTGTGTTATATTTTTTTGCATCAACATTTTGGATCACACTTTTTGATCCATCATCAATCTCTCTTTCTCTCTACCATCCCGATGATGGATCACAAAGTGTGATCCGAAATGTTGATGCAAAAAAGATCCAATACAATCGAATCCAAAAACAATATTGAACAACAATATGGACTGTGGAAACTTGTTGTCATTAAAATCTTGTGTTACTATGGTTTATTAATTTTATTCATGTTACTAATTTATACTTCCACACTTAATCTATTAGGTAATCCATCATTAAGATATTAATTTAAGATTTGCATACACTTCATGAAGTTTTAATAAAAACAATTTCACCTTGTTTTTCAACATTTGGTATCAAAGATAATTTAGTTTTATGTAAAAGGGAATGCCTTTCTAGAAAGTATTGAATTTTTTTTTTACTATAGTGAGATCGTTTTCTTTGTGTGATTTATAGATTTGTGAAAAATTGAAAACCATGGCTTCTACCTTTTGTTTTGATATTGAGAAATTCAATGACATCAGGTATGAGAACTGCAAGTTAAAGACCAAAGATCTTCTTGAAGAAAGATCTGCTAGTGTCCAAAGCTATTGGAAAAGACACAAAATTATTTGGAAAGGTCACTGATGAAGATTAGTTAAAGTTAGAAAATAAGGAATAAGGAACCATTCAATTGTGCCTTATATATTTCATCCTCTTGAATATCTTCAAGGAGACTACTACATACAAGATATAAAAGAGCTTAGGTGCTATTATCAAAATAAAATTCTAATTAATAAGTTATTTTCCAAGATGGTTATATAATCTTTTAAAATGAAATATGATGATACAGTTGTAGATTATTTAAACACTTTCAATCTAATTTTGAGTTAGCTAGTTTTTATGGATGTTAAGTTGGAAGAAGATAAATGTATCTTGTTACTTTGTTCTTTATTTGAATCTTGGGAAAATTTAATCATTTTCATTAGTAGTGGTGGTGTAGAGATCAAGATGGATAATTTTATTAATAATTTTCTTTTAGAGGAGATGAGAATAAAATCCATGAATTATGGTTCAAAGGATTCCTTGATAAGGCCAAAGGATAATGGTGATTCTAAAGTGGATATAAAAAGATATATCTAAATCAAAAGAATGGTCAAAAACCCTAGCAAAGTTAAGTGTTGAAACTATGGGAAGAGAGGGCATATGAAAAAGGAATGCAAAAATAAAAAGAAATCTTTAGATTCCTCCACAATTTTTTTTATAATGATAGATGATAATGATGCTTTGTCTATTTCTACTTACACTATTAATGTTGATACTTAGCTCATTGATCCAGGTTGTTCCTACCATATGAATACCAACAAGGAGTGATTTTTTACTTACACAAATAATGACATATGAGATTTTTTCCTTAGTAACAATAGTACTAAGAAAATTATTAGTAAGTGGAAGGAAACAATTATGTTTTGTGATAAGGGGATTAAAATACTTGAATTTTTTTGCATACTCTAAGACTTGCAAAAAAATAGTCTTAGTATCCAAGTTAAATGATTTTAATGTGCATTTGATATTTGACAAGTCTAGTTGTAGGTTGGTGAGAGAGAATTTAGTGGCAGCTAAGGGATCTTGGTTTGGGATCTTGTTTTGGATAGATGCCTTCATATTTTATTACTTTCCAATGTAGCAAGCAAGAATAAAAATGCATGTATATTGTGTAACCAATGTTTAGATCATAAGTGAAAAATGTCTTAAGATCATTATTAATAAAAGTTGGTTAATGATTTTTCTTATTACTCTATTGACAACACTAAATTCTATGAGTTTTTTTTTGGTAACCATAATAGATCTTCATTTCCCATTGGAAGGTACACAACAAAAATATTATTCAAAATAATTTGTTTGGATGTGTTTAGTCTAGTTGATGTGGATTCTATGGGAAAATATTGGTATTATGTTTCATTCATTGATTATACTTTTATACACACCTAGGATTATTTTATGCATGCTAAATCTAAAGTTTTCACTAAGTTTAAGGAATTTAAGGACTTAGTTGAAAAGAAAACAAATTATACAATACGGATTTTAAGATCTACTAATGGAAATGAGTATTGCTTGAAGAAATTTGATGATTTATGTAAGTATGTAGGTTTTCTTCAATAGAAAACTACGCCATACACACCTCAATAAATGGGTTTGTAGAGAGAATGAATCACACTTGAAGGTTCAAGAGCTAGAAGTATGTTGAGTGGTACATAATTGGATTGATGCTTTTGGGTAGATGATGTAAGTACTACTTGTTACTTGATTAATATATCTCCTTGATTAACCCTTGTTGATAAAACATCTTATAAAGTGTGGATATGTAAGAAGTCTTATATTTCACATTTAAGGGTCTTTAGTTGTGATTCTTATGTTCACATGCCTCAAAAAAAAAATCTAAATTGGATCCAAAATCTTAGAAATACATATTTATAAGATACAGTGAGAATGTTAAGATTATAAGTTGTTGAATCCACTAACCTAGAAAGTAATTTATTCTAGAGATGTGATTTTTAAGGAGTTTAGAAATTTTAGGTTCTAAACAAACAAACAAAAATATGGGAATTAAACAATGCATTTTGAGACTAATGATATTGATTATGTGGATAAGTCATTAGACATACATGGAGTTGTGGATGTAGATTAGGCATGTGACTTGTATAGTTGAAGGTCCACTAGTGGCTAAATGTTTTATCTATTTGGAAATGTAGAGAATTGGATGAATAAGATTCATCCGTAATTGTTTTTTTTCATTATTGAAATATAATATATGGCTACCAATCATTCCTCTAAGGAAGTGGTATGGTTACAAATTCTTTGTACGCATATTAGTTTTGATTGTAGGGTTGTAAAAATTGGTTATGATAGTCATAGTACTATTTATTTGGTGAGGAATACTATGTGCCACACTCATACTAAGCATAACGAATCATGATGTTTAGTATTAATTTATGAAAGAAATGAAAAATAATGGTAATTCTTATTGCAGAAGATTGACATATAGGAAAATGTTGATAGATTCCCTCATGAAGCCAATGACCATAGATAAGTTCTATTGGTGCAAGAAGGCCACAAGCCTTGAATCTTGTACTTAATTTTGTTAGGTTTTCTATGGATGCATTTGTAATGTATAATATCAAGTGGGAGAACATCAAGATTAAGGTGTCATTAGCCTTACATATCCTATGTATATTTTGGGTGTCTCCAACACTCTTGTACTTAGACACTTAGGGTGTAATTGGAGAAATAATTTATAATTTTGATTTTCCTAGAATATTGATATTATTTTTCATATTTGCATTCATGAGGGAGGTGGGTCATTATGGTGATATATCTCACTATCTCCATATGCCTTATTTTAATAAAAATGCACCATTTCACAATAATTTGTTAGCATTCAGACTCCTATTAACTCAAAATAGAAAAAAGACAAATATGTGTATTATCCTACTCAAATTAACATATTTTTTCATATAATTTATTAATTAGCATGATAAGGGTTTTTAATAGGGAAAGTGGGTAATTTATCTAAAAATTGATGAGGTTGAACTTTGGCTCATTAGGAGGTGCATATATAGGTAAAAGAATAAGTTAGAGATAAGCACTAACAAATCTAAAGCAAGTGTTAATGAACATAGGTGAAAAATATTTACTCAAATGGTGAGTTATCCATAGCATATTTTGGGAAGAAAGATTCCTTAGAGGAACATATAATAAGCTAAAGCTAAACAATATTGGCCCTTGCAGAGTGTAATGCAACTTTTTTTAGAATGCTTAAAGATTGAATTACTAATAGGTTTCAATATCTCACCATTGTTCAAAGTGGTTGACTTTAATAATTACCATGGAGCTAAATTTGTAGAGAGGGATTTGACCTAACCTCGATAACTAGATTTGAGGTAGTAGGTTCTTAAGAGGTCTATATATGAAATTAAATAGATTTTAAGTGAGTGGTTGAGCAAAAGAACCAATAAAAAAAAATATAAGGAACATTTTGTTAGGTGGAAGGGAAGGAGAGTTAAGGATGATATATGAATTTTTGAAGAAGAAGTGGATTGGTTGGGGTGGTCATCACAACCTCCCTCACTTCATTAAGTTTGAGCCCCATGATCAAAATTCTATTATTTAGGATTTTTATATAGGAGTATCTCAAGGGTTGAGCAATCTTACATTGCCCAAAAATATTTGGTTTCATGTTTTATTTTCTTTCTAAGTTTCTTATTATTTCCTAGTTCTCAGAGTCTCACTACAACTAATAGTTTTCTTGCTTAATCAATTCCAAGAATTTAGGTTCCAAATCAAGAACTCACGATGTAGTAATTATTAAGCTTTATAATAATATTTGATAATATTTATAAGCTCGAGATTCTCAAGGGAGATTGTGGCCCATATCGTATTGAGTCCCATCATATGGATCTAATTGCACATGACATTCACAATATGGGTCCTTTGGATCAACAAGTTGGAACATGCAACCAACCTTTTGGCCTTTCATGCCAAAATTTGAATCGTGTGCAAACTAAAGCACTTCAAATTGTTATGAAGGAAGGCTCACAACCCTTTGGTTGGCAAAACCTTATCAAGAGAAAGGACCCCTGCAAACAAGAAAGTAGTTTATTTGAAATGGTACAAATCATAAAGGATATACTTCAGACCATGAACATTAGGTTCCACACTAATCTAAGGGGTGCATAATTTGTAGGCATGTTCAATTGTATCAAATATTATTATTTTTGAACTTTAGATTCCACATTGATGTAATAAGCACATAGGTTGGAAGCATGAACAATCTTATCAAGCATTCTTATTCTTGAACTTGAAAAGTGATTACACGCTTAATTGTGGCATGCATGTTTTGAACAAGTGTCATATGATATATAAAAACATTGAGTTGTGGCATCTTATTTGTATTCTAGATATGTTTCTTTTGTGTGCTTAATGAGTGCTTTACTAATCCATGTTTGGATTGCATGAATATACAATTTTTTATTGGACTCTCTATCCATGATAACTTGTTGCCATTATGAAGAACAAACAATGTTTGGACACTCATATCTTATAAGAAGTCACATCCTAGGGTTTTGCATTTTACAACAAATTTTATGATACTTTGAGTCGTTAATGGTTGGCCTTCCTAAACATAACTATATAAACAAAAAAGATTTCTAGTAGAAATTAAAATTGGGTCAACTTTGTGAAAATTTCTTCACCTTCCTACTAGACCTAAAGAACAACAAACAAGATTGCAATTTATAACTCTAATACAATACTTAATATTTATAAAACAAAAGTATTGTTATACCTAATTAGAGAGATGTCCATATAAACTAGTACTTTATGTACTATCCTTCAAAAATCAAAATATTTTTACTCTTATTGTTATAATTAATCTATAAGTACTACTTTATGTACATTAAATAGATCTTATGTGCTATCTAACTTCCTGACTGTCGCTACGGTAATCGTATATAATGTGTACTTATTTTAATTCAATCAATCACAATTTTTGCATAAAGTAGAAATAATAAATGTGGTGATTTGATTTGTTTAGCCTGCCTTATCTTCACTACTTATTATTACTACACCAGGTAGAATTACATTTCAAGGATTTCACCTGTTAAAGACCGTTGCAAAAAGAAAGCGCACATTAAATATGGTTGAATAATTACCTCATAAAAGATCTATTAAGTTTGTAAACCTTAGTTATAAGTAGGGGACTTACCAAGTAAGTTGCTATAAAAAATCGGGAGTGATTTGAAATTTCCACAGAATTTTGAGAAGCGCAAAGTTAGGGTGATCAACTACTGGGTCCTCTCCCTTAGATAGGGAAGGATATTAAGTTTGTAAACCAAAATAGTACAAGAGTGTGCAACTTGTTAATATTTGTAATTATATTAAGTCAATCACCAAAATGTGCCCATAACTAAATAATAATTGGCAAGGGTATGCAAATTTCACCATCATAATAATATTGTATGTACTATTGATGCATAAGCATTTTACACATTAGACAATCTTGTATCAACCAAAAATACTTTATTTTACTTTTTTTTGTACATTTCTTATTTATTTTAGTTTTCAAAGTCTTGTTATAGCTAATATATACCACCATAAACATATTTATCTACCTAATCACCATTATAGGCATTCCATGTTCTAGATCAAGAACTTCCAGTGTAAAAAATATATAAGTTATGTAGTAACAGTTAATAGTATTTCTAGGCTCAAAAGTCTCAAGAGAGCTTGTGGCCCAAACTATGTTAAGTTCCACCATATGGATCTCATTACACATCACCGTATGGGTTCTTTGAGCTTTCACACCAACAATTGAATCATGCATCCACTAGAATACTTCAAATTGGGAAAGGTTTTAAAGGAAGGTTCACAAACCTTTAGTCCACAACACCTTATCAAAAGAAAGGATTCATATAAACAAAAAGGGAAGTTCTTTTGAATGGGGTGGAGCATAGAGGATATAGTTTAGATAAAAGTGAAGAACAATGGAAGATAAAGATGTCAGTGGTGAGGAAAGACTATTCTAGTAACAATGTGATGAGGAAGCTTCTAGTTTAGGAGAAGAGATCAATAAACAAACCAAAGTCAATAAATTGCCTTGTTATTTGGGTAGTCAAGATCTTGAAGACTTGTTGGGTTGGGTCAATGATTTGGAGTAGTAGTTTGAGTTTGAATCTATTAAAGAACCTACAAGATTCTAGTATACAAAAACCAAATAGAAGGGGCATGCAACCATATGGTGGGAGTATGTGCAAAAATATATGGTGCAAAACAACAAGCTAAAGATCTCTAGATGGTATCAGATTGTCACACCCCGTCTTGTTGTTACTAATTTACTTTTACCTTCATGAGTAAATAGAATGGTAAATACAATCATGATTTGATATGTTTGTAAAAGAGTGGAATACTAAAATAGGTATTATGTGAAAGTATTGATAAATACTTAATATGGCTTTAAAAGAGTAATATGTTTACAATGATTGCTATATGAATATGCTAAAGTTTATGATGCATAAGGATTCATTATGAACGTCTAACTACCAATGCAAATGTGCTAAGTTGGTTGCAGGGACATGTTCAATCCTCCAAAAGGGAGGGGAAGTATCACTCAGGAGAAGTGATTGGTCGGATAACCATAAATGAAACCTATCAAAGCTCACACACACACTCACAATAGAATGGTTGAGTCAAGTTATAACATTGGGAATTGGTAAGTCATCCTTAGTATGATGTGTTTGCATTAGTAAGGGTCTTGATTACTATTAAGTGCATCCTTGGATGATGCTTATCTGTTTAGAGCTTGTGAGTTCTTTCTTGTGTTACTATGCTTTATTGATGAGGTAAACATACGTGGAATGTATGTATATATATACATCACACATATGTTTCCTATCAACAAGATAGTAATAGTATATGTGTTTAGGTATGGAAGTTAGAACAATGTTATATATATATATATATATCTATATTATACATATTAAGGTATGTGTTTATTGTTACATTAAGGTAAACGTATAAATATATATATTAATATATGTATGTATGTATATATGTATAATTATTTTAGCATATGTTTATTTATATATATAAGTGTACACCCGGATATTAAGATATCAATCTGTGTATATATTATATAAATATATTAATATACATGTGTAAGTGTATATAATTAAATACATATGTATTGATATGTGTATATGTATATATGTGTTACAAGCGATAGTGTATGAAGGTGGCTAGTAAACAAATGATGGTCTATATTGGTGGCTATTGATGTACCAAGTAACCATGCAAATGCAATCATGTCTATATATATTAATATATCCATATATACATGCTATGTGATATATATGTTTAAATATATTAATATATGTGAATGTGATAAATTTATATATATAGTCTTATGTATTATAAGTGCCTTACATAGCACTGATATAAAGCACAAGTTGTAAGATAGAAAATGCTTAGTAAAGCCATTCACTACATTATAAGAGCATTGAAAACATAGGCACACATGTGACAAGGAGAGATCTCTTAATACAAAGTAGATCGCTACTTATTTGGACAACACATAGATACACTATGAATAGTTTGATATCACTATCAATGAATTAGTCAAAAATAATGAAGGAAACATGTTTGCATATAGACAACTATAGAACCAATAGTTAAAGGAAGTATTAAGAGGCTCAAACCAAGGCATGCTACACACAATACATAAGAATGAAAGTAAACTTCATAGCATGCTAGGTAATGAGGTGGTGTTTGAAAGTATAAAGGCCAATAGGTACATATAAAATATGCAAATGATTTAAAGGCCAAACTACATGCTAAGTATTGCGTAGCAATAAGGTTGATATGGAAAATACACCATAGTCGATACTATGGAAATGAGTCTTTATTAGTTAAACAATAAATTACTTAACCTGAGAATGCTTATGTCTAGGATAGAAAGTGATAGAATATAATCCAACCTCATTAAGTGTTAATGAATACTTGAGAATAGGAAAAGTAAAATAGCAAGGAAAGAACTAGTCAAATCACCATTTATGTGTTAAAACAACTCATCTTTCATCTGTTTCTCAGCAAAGCTATGACTAAGTCAACGTAGTAAGGTGTTTCTTATTAATAGTAGGCTGATTCAATGTGAATAACTGTGCCAAAGTAATAGGAAGATGGATGCATACTTGGCGTCAAATTATGAAGTTCTATTTTTCGTAGAAGTCCATTTTGGATAAATTCAATTGTCATCATTTGATCATGTGCAGATTGAACTAGTCATTTGTTGTTGTCAACCATAGAGGTCGATCTGTGGCATTATATGTTGAGTATACTCTTTGATTGTTGCCACCTTTTAGCTGAGTAGGGTGAGTTGACTTGCATGGTAAAATGTGTCGACTAGCATGCTTCTTCTATAGGTTGCAATGTCTCATTTTGTTGTGTAAATAGAAAGGCAAGCTCTCTTATTTGGAACACATTCTTTTGAAAACTTATTTTGTTGCAATTATTCTAAGAGATGTTTATTCTGTGAGGTGAGAGTTATAGTTTGAGAGTTGTGAAATACTTTGTGAGTTCTTGGGAGAGAAGTCATAGTAAAGTATTGCTTTAGAAGGATTATGTGAAGCTAGCAAGTTGTTGTTGGAAGACTGTGCATCAAGTTAGTCAGTTGGATTAAGCGTATACATGCATGAGGATCTAGTCTTCTCTTATTTGTCCTTATTTATGAAAGATTGTGATTTGAATGCTTTATTGATCTACTTGAGATTACTTACATTAGTGAATCATAGTATTTCCTTTGGAAAGGGAAAAGAATTTGTTTTATGCTTATTTGTGAAAGTGCTTATATTTACTCCATAATAGGAGGAATTTTTTTTCATTAGTATAAGTATATTAGGAATGACAAAACAAGAATAGGTTAAGGGTTATTCTTAATAGGAGACTAGTGTAGGAGAACCTTAGGTCTAGTAGGTGTAAGTTAATATTTTGGCTTGATTTGATGTTTTTACATGTAATAAGGTCATTTAATACCATATAATGTGTGTTTGAATCAATATTAGGTCATTAAGTGGATTGGTGAGTCAAGTTGCATAAAGTTGTCAAGTTTGCAAAAATGTTGTAAAAGTGCAAAACCAGGGAATATAAAGAGTCACAAGTTGTAAATGAGAAATTTGGATAGTTGTAACTAAAATGGAATTTGGAAAACATTGGGGAAATGTTAAATAAGTCTTGGGAAGGTCGAGACCAAGATTGGCTAGGTGTATTTTGAAGAAAATCAATAAAAAATAACTCTGTTTCTGAAAATCTGAACATGATTTAGTTGTTCTAGGCTTGTGTAAGGTTTTGTACAGTAATATCATGACCTAAAACTAGTTGGGATTAATGGGAAATTGAGTCTAATTTCATTTTCGCTTTATTTCATTGAACTTAATCAAGTTTTGAGCATTTTATAGCAAATTTTCTAAAATTGGTTAGAAAAATTCATGAATTAGGCATTAAGTTTGCATAGGACTTAGGGTTTGGTAAAAATATCTTGAGAAATTATTTGAAGTGGTTGGATATGTTGAGGAAGACCATCTATGACCTATTTGAGGTGTTGGCATGAAGGTTTGAAACCTAGAGATTGAAGACCCTATTGTGACCTAGTGAAACAAGCCTAATTAGGTCTATTTGATACTAGGATAGTCCAATTTTGAAGCAATCTTTCCAAATAAACCCTGACCCATTTTGAGATATGTTTTGAAGAACGCAAAAGGGTAATTGAATCAAGTTTTCTCTCTCAAAGATCAGTTTTTTTTAAAGTTATGACTAGAAAACATGAATTTGCTACTCCATTTCAAGCCTAATCCAAAGCGTAGCAACATAAATTTGGCTTTTGTGTTCCAAAACACCCCCACCTATAATTGAGATATGTTATCAAAGGGAATAAAAGGGTATCCAAATCTATAGTTATATTTTGGTTATGAGTTCTGGTGTGAAAATTATGTTGGAAAAACTAGTTGTGGAGTACTATTAGGGGAATAGGAAGATTGTGAGAGAAACCCACCAAATTAGGGTTCTAAGATTGAAAAGTTTGAGTTGTTGAGTTAGTTTGTGTTCATTCACCCTTCTCTACATCAAATTGGTATCAAAACATAGGTTGGTCTATAAAAAGGGAAAGTGTGAAGCAAAAAGAGAACAAGATACCTCCAAAGGGTAATCCTATGGCTAGGGAAATGAATGAGATGAAAGAGAAGACTGTAAAAGTGATTAAAAGATTGAGGGAACTACAAGATATAGTGGTATCAAGGCTTGAGTTTGTTGAAACCAATCAAAGGAGAGGTATGGTCCTAGGTGATGTGAGTGACCCTGAAGAAGGGGAAGAGGGAAATGCAGAAGAAGAAGAAGAGGAATTAGATCCTGATGAACAGAGGATGGCCAAGCTACTGAAGGTAGTAAAGGCAGATAAACACAAGGTAAAGATGGATGTACCTATGTATGGAGGGAACTTTAATGATGAAGAGTTTTTGGATTGGATTGCAACACTTGATAATTACCTTGAATGTGAAGACATACCAGAGGAACAAAGGGTAAAGTTAGCAAAAAAAATTGAAGGGTCATGCCCTACTTTGGTGGGATTATGAACAAACTAAAAGGAGGAAGAAAGGTAAGTAAAAAATTGTCTCTTGGGATAGAATGGTAGTGAAGATTAAGGGTAAGTTCTTACCGGCTAATTATATAATTCAATTGTACAAGAAACTTCAAAATATGAAACAAAGAGATATGGATGTCAAAGCCTATACCAATGAGTTTTATAAGTTGAGTATAAGAGCAAGTCACATGGAGGATGGTGTGGAGAATGTGGCTAGATATCTCATTAGGTTAAGATTTAACATTCAAGATGGGTTGAGTTTGACAAACCCAAGGATGATAGAGGAATGCTTTCAATTGGTAATTAGGGTTGAAGAAAAGTTAAAGAGAAGGAAAGACAAGCAAAATAGGGGCATAGGTAGCAATTCCAAAGGAAGAGGGTCATTTTCTAATCCAAGGTAGTCATATGAGAGTCAAGAAAATAGAAGCAAAGTCAAAAACCAAGTTGCAAATGCAAGAGGTGGATTTAGAGGAGGTAGATCAGGCTTTAGAGGCAGATTTGGGGCCCAAGGAAGAGGATCTCGTGGATTCATAGGAAGGTGTTACCAATGCAACAAGTTTGGACATCAAGCATGGTAATGCAATTAAAATAAAGCCAATACTTCAGCTGGAGGAGAAAGGAGAAAACAGATTGTTCAAGGAGATGATTGTGAGAGTGTGAACTCAACATCACAACATGCTGCTCTAGAAGTTGGTGAATCACTCATGGTAAGGAGAACCCTCATCAAAGTACTAGTAGAGAAGGAGCCACCACAAAGGAAGACTCTTTTCAAGAAAATTTGTAAGTGCTTGAGTAAGGTTTGTAAAGTTGTAATTGATTCAGGAAGTACAGATAATATGGTTTCAGTTGAGATGGTTGAAAAAATTAAGTTACCAAGAATACCACATACTACCCCTTACAAAGTCTCTTGGTTGAATGAAGGTCAATATGTTGGGTGGAATTTAACATAGGAGGGTATAAGGAAAAAATTTTATGTGACATGCTACCCATGGATGTGTGCCATTTTCTACTAGGGAGGCCTTGGCAATTTGATAGGCATCTTATGTATGATGGAAGGAGGAATAATTATGAGATAGAAAAAGATGGGGTCTCCTATAATTTGACACCATTGAAGGAGGTCAAAGGAAAAACCATGGGATCTAATTGGATGATGGTAGGTAGAAAGGAGTTCATAAAGATAGAAGGAGAGAAGCACATGGACCTTGCAACCACTCCTAAACCTAGAAATATTATGACAACTGTGCAAACCCCAACCTTAGTACCTGCAAAACAACACGAGTAAACAAGTTAAATAAGGAAATGCAAGCCAAAACAAGGATTCCCCGTGAAATCCATTTACAACTTTGAAATAGGAAAGAAAATAACAAAGAACATAATGAAACAATGAAATATTGATTCAATCCTAATTAGAAAAGCAAACACATGATCCCATGGGGGAATTGGTGCCAATTTGATGTGAAAATTGGCCCTTTCCCAATTCCTAAGATGCAATGTTGATTTGATGAAGAGATTGGATCCACTTTGATGATGAAGGATGAGAGCTCCAAGCCAAAATCTACAATAACCTAGCTAATAACTCAAGATTTATGAATGGAAATGGCTAAGTATTTTAGCATGGTAACTTTATATGGATTATGGATGATGAAATGAGGATATGAACATTTTATTTATAGAATTCCAAGATGGATGAATGTCCAAATTTAAGCAATGTGGGACTAACATTCATCCAAAGGCATGATGCCACTTGTCAAGCTATGAATGGATGAAGGATGTGCAAGATTTGGGGTTTGTGCCAATAAATGCATAAATTTGAAATTCAAATTTGTTGAAATGACATGCAAGAGGGAAGGGAAAATGCAATAAATGCCACTTGGCTCAAGGCAAAGGACATGTAAGATAAATTTATTGCCTTGTTGGATGTACATGTTGACTTGGAATTTTTGAATTCAAATTGAGAGAATATTCTAAAAGATGCCTTGTGAGAAAAATAGAGATTTAATAAATGAATTAAATCTATTTTCATGTGCAACTTGCATTATCCAAAGGATGGGACATGAGATGAGATTAAATTAATTAAGGGTTAATTAATTTAATGAGAGAGATTAGATGATATGACCTATTTGACTCAAATTTATGGATATATTTAAATCAAATAAGAGAGGAATATGACAAGAGATTAATTAAATAATGATTTTGATTTATTTAATTAAAAGGGATGGTGTTAGATTAAATCAAATAAGGTTTTAATTTATTTAATTTAATGGATAGACTTTAGAGATTTAATCCAATAAATTGATTATTTAATTAAATAGGGATAATTAGATCAGATGAATTGATTTAATTAAAAAAAAAGATGAATTGATTAGATAAAATGATTTATTTAATTAAGAGAGGAATATTGATGAATTTAATCAGACAGGGACACAACAATAAATGGAAGAGATGGGAAGCAAAGGTGAAGAGGTCAACGACAAATTGCAAAGGAATGTAGGCAAGTCCAAGGATACACCTAAAGTGAGGAAGAAGAAATTTCATTACAAGGATGGAGGATATATGGTAGTAGGTAATGATGTAGATTTGACAATATTCTCAAGTGAAGAACAGGTTAAAGATCATCCATCAAGTAGGCCTCTAAAGTTGGAGCATATCCTAAGTGCCAAAGAATTCAAAAAGACAAGGAATAATGCCTATTTCTAGTATTTGGTCCATTGGAAGGGTTTACCAAATGGAGATGTCACTTGGAGGTCAGAGAATGACTTGATCGAGCCTGAATCTACTGTTGCAACACTGTCCTCAATGGGACTTGAGTTCATTTTACCTTGGGAGTATGGTGCAGGAGCACCTTAGGTCTAATAGGTGTAAGTTAATATTTTGACTTGATTTGATGTTTTTCCATGTAATAAGATAATTTAAGACCATATCATGTGTGTTTGAATCAATATTAGGTCATTAGGTGGATTGGTGAGTCAAGTTGCATAAAGTTGTCAAGTTTGCAAAAATGTTGTAAAAGTGCACAAACAGGGAATATGAAGAGTCACTGGTTGTAAATGAGAAAGTTGGATAGTTGTAACTAAAATTGAAGTTGGAAAACATTGGGGAAATGTTAAATAAATATTGGTAAGGTCAAGACCAAGGTTGGCTGGGTGTATTTTAAAGAAAATCAATAAAAACTAACTCTATTTCTGCAAATTTAAATGTGATTTGGTTGTTCCAGGATTGTGTACAATTTTTTACGATAATATAATGACATAAAACCAGTTGGTATTGATGGGGCATTGAGTCTACTTTCATTTTCACTTTTTTTCATTGAATCTTATCAAGGTTTGAGAATTTTATAGCAAATTTTCTAAAACTGGTCAGAAAACCTCATGAATTAGGCATTGAGTTTGCATAAGACTTAGGGTTTGGTAAAAAGCTCATGAGAAATCATTTGAAATGGTTGGATATTTTGAGGAAGACCATATATGACCTGTTTTAGGTGTTGTCATGAAGGTTTGAAGCCTAGAGATTGAAGACCCTATTGTGACCTAGTGGAACAAGCCTAATTAGGCCTATTTGAGACTAGGACAGTCCAATTTTGAAGCATTTTTTTCAAAGAAACCCTGACCCATTTTGAGATATGTTTTGAAGAAGAAAAAAGGGTATTTGAATAAATTTTTCTCTCTCAAAGATAAATTCTAGTTTGAAAGTTATGACCAGAAAACATGAATTTGTTGTTCCATTTCAAGCCTAGTCCAAAGTGTAGCAACATAAATTTGGCCTTTGTGTTCCTAAACACCCCCACCTACAATTGAGATATGTTATCAAAGGGAATAAAGGGTATCTAAATCTGCACTTATATTTTGGGTATGAGGTCTGATATGAAAATTATGTTGGAAAAACTGGTTGTGGAGTACTACTAAGGGAATATGAAGATTATGAGAGAAACCCACCAAATTAGGGTTCTAAGATTGAAAATTTTGAGTTTTTGAGCTATCTTGTTTTCATCCACCCTTCTCCACATTAGATATGTATTAATATCATGAAGTGGCTTGACACTATCGACTTACAATATTAGGAAACCTTAGGAATTAGTGTGGGAGCACCCTCAGGACCTGATGCCTATAGGAAGCAAAGTTTGAGTTTTTGTCTTGTTTTATTTTATTTCATGTAAATAAGGTCATTTGAGACCATTATATGTCATATAGGACTATTTTTGGTGTTTTGGTACAATTTAGGGAAAAAATGTAAAAGTTGCAAAAATATTGTTAAAATGCACAAAAAAATGTTGTGAAAGGTTGTAAAAAGTTGTCATCTTTGTAAACCAAGTTGTTAATGGGAAGTTGGGATAGTTGATATAGTTGAAAATACATAAATATGTAATTCCAACTCGAATTTAGAGGTTGGAGATTGAGAAGAAAGAAGAAAACCTTGTTTTTGTGCACATTTCCTATGTTTTCCCTCTCATTGTAGGTTGTTCTTTGGATTTTTATGGACTGTATTTCAAATTTAATGGTTTTCACATGATTGGATGTATTATAGGATAAAATCACCTTTCATTTGCAACTGGTCTCATGCATTTTCGTTACGTTTTGAGTAAGATGTAATAAAAATACCATTGGCTACCTTATATATATATATTTTAACATTATAGTCTGGTACAACCTAAAACTCAATTTGAGAAGTTGCATAATGTTTTTATCTTTCTAGTGATTTTGATTTGAGTCATTTTTATTGAGTATTTTGAGAGTTATTGCATTTTTAGTGAAGATTGGTCAAAACCCTACCTAGGGCAACCCGAGAGCACAAAAAATGTGATTTCTCCAAACTCCCACAGTCAAAATTCATTAAAACTTGTGAGGTCTTTTATAATTCATTTTTCAATATTCCAAAGTTTTAGATTTTGAAGTGATGGTTTGCACACGTTTTTAGGTTGACGGTTAAGTCTGAAATATAGTGTATGGCAGTCACCAGGACAATAAGAGACAAAATTGGATAAACTGAAGTCTAATTTGATTGTTTGGCATAAGTGGTGAAAGGAGAATGTTGAGAGAAGTCCTACAAACCTGATCCAAGCAATTTGGGTCAACTTTGAAGGTTTTATGCTGGTAATATTATGACTGTCCTAAGAGGATTGGTTATGATAGTCATAGTGATGGTGTTATTTTCAAAACAAGTTAAGGTTTTGTGTATGTATTTTGGTATTGAAAAATCATTGAAATCACCCCTAAGTCCTTGAGAAGAAGGTCTCTAATTCAGATTTGGGAGTTTGAAACCATTTGTGGTTGTTTGGCTTAGTCCATCAAATTGTCATTCCTAGTTTGAATAAAACAAGAATTGTCAATCTTATGAATTGTTGCATTGTAGAATGTCACCAAAAAGGAGTTGTCTATGATAATTTATGGCTCACAAAAAATGTTTCCATGTCACTTGAAAAGCACATATGTTCAAGGATTCCAAGTTAGGGAAATGGTAGAGGTCTAGAGAAGTGCATCTAGGCACACCAATGGAGATGGTGTAGAAACCCTTTGGTAGAGTTGTGTCATGACTCTTTTTCAAAGTCCTTCCTTTGCATCAAATTGGTATCAAAGACCAAAGATCTGGGCAAAAAAAAATTGGTTCGTGTATTGTCTTTTTTTTTTTTTTACAGGTTGAAGGAAGAACCTAGATACCAAAATACTAGGCCAAGGGAAAAGAAGTGGGCCTAAGGTGAGGTATCACGAAGACAAGATGAAGCATTGAGAAGAAGCAAGGTGAAAGAGACTTGCTTGCAAAAGGAGAATGAAAGTGTTGATGAGAATAGTCCATGGAGACTTGCAAAGTAAGGAATTTCCAAGAAAGCAACAAGTTATGAGAAGAGAGAGAAGTGAGATGAAAAGGAAAAATGAGAAGGAAAAAAAAATGTTCAACAAGAGATGCAACAGTGTCTTGAGAAAGAAAACCAAGAAAATGGTTGGCATTGGCCAATAAAAAAGAAGGTAAAGTGGCCCATCAAGAAGATCATTCAAAGGAGAAGAATGAAAGAGAGGACAATAGAACTAGACTTTGGAGAGTCTTTGTTGATGATGGAAGAGCCTAAGCCATTTAAGGAAGAGGAAAAATATGAAGAAAATGAGTCTATTGAGACTCAAAATATTATTTCTAACAATATTTGTGAGTATGTGTTTACATGTGCAATAGATGAAAATGAAGATGGAAAAGGGTATAAATAAAAAGGAGAAGTGAATGCAGTGTATGCAAATTGTTATGCACAATATGGTGAAGAAGATGTTACAAAAATAACATAGGTAATGGTTGCATTTTCTAATTTTATGGATGATGAATATGCTGTCAAATTGTATTCGAATGATGAAGATGAAGAAGTGGATAGTGGTAATAATATATATGAACAAGAACTAGAGTTTTGGAACCTTGAAGCTGAGAAGATGCTAAGTAAGAGACGGTGCAAGAAGAAGAAAAAAGATCCAAGGAAAGTCAGGAATGCAAAATGTCAATTGAAGGACAAGTTGCAAAGAAGTGGAAGACCTAAGGCCCAAATGAAACATGCATTTGAATATTTTCAAGTAGAGTGGGATTATACATATCAGGTTTGCAGGTTGCAAGAGTCCAAGATGGAAGACATTGACAAATTTGCAGATCACATCTCAGATGGAATTGAGATTTTTATTTTCCTTGGAATATGGTGTAGGAGCACCCTCAGTACCTGATGCCTACAGGAGACAAATTTTGAGTTCTTGTCTTGTTTTGTGTTGTTTCATGTAAATAAGGTCATTTGAGACCATTAGATGTCATATAGGACCATTTTTGGTGTTTTGGTACAATTTAGGCAAAAGATGTAAAAGTTGCAAAAATGTTGTCAAAATGCACAAAAAAATGTTGTCAAAGGTTGTAATAAGTTGTCATCTTTGTAAAAAAAGTTGTTAATGGGTGGTTGGGATATTTTATATAGTTGAAAATAAATAAATATGTAATTCCAACTTGAATTCAGAGGTTAGAGATTGAGAAGAAAGAAGAAAACCTTGTTTTTGTGCACATTTTCTATGTTTTCCCTCTCATTATAGGATGTTCTTTGGATTTGTAAAGACTATAATTCACATTTAATGGTCTACACATTATTGGATGTATTAGAGGATCAAACCACCTTTCATTTTCAACTAGTCTCATGCATTTTTGTTACATTTTGAGTAAGATATAGTAAAAATACCATTGGTTGCCCTGTAAATTTTTTTTTTTTTTGAACATTACAGTATGAAAATGTGTATAGTAAGGCCTTGTATGGATTGGTACAAATTGAAACTAAATTAGAGAAGTTTCATAATGTTTTTATATTTATATTGGTTTTGATTTGAGTAATTTTCATTGAGTATTTTGAGAGTTATTGCATTTTTAGTGAAGATTGGTCAAAACCCTACCTAGGGTAACTTGACAACACAAAAATTGTGATTTCTCCAAACTCCCATAGTGAAAATTCATAAAAACTTGTGAGAAGGTCTGTTATGATGCATTTTTCAATATTCCAAAGTTTTAGAGTCTAAAGTGATGGTTTGCACAATTTTTTAGGTTGACAGTCAAGTTTGAAATACAGTGTATGGTAGTCACTAGGACAACAAGAGACAAAAGTGGATAAACTGAAGTCTAATTTGATTGTTTGTCATAAGTTGTGAAAGGAGAATGTTGAGAGAGGTCCTAAAAACTTGATCCAAGTTATTTGGGTCAACTTTGAAGGTTTTATGTTGGTAATATTATGACTATCCTAAGAGGACTGGTTATGACAGTCATAGTGATGGTGTTAGTGTCAAAACAAGTTAAGGTTTAGTGTATGTATTTTGGTATTGAAAAATCACTGAAATCACCCCTAAGTCATTGAGAAGGTCTCTAAGTCAGATTTGGGAGTTTGAAACCATTTATGGTTGTTTGACTTAGTCCATCAAATTGTCATTCTTAGTTTGAACAAAACAAGAATTGTCAATCCTATGAATTGTTGCATTGTAGAATGTCACCGAAAAGGAGTTGTTTATGATCATTTATGGATCACAACAAATGTGACCATGTCATTTGAGATGCACATATGTTTAAAGATTCCAAGTTAGGCCAATGATAGAGGTCTAAAGAAGTGTATCTAGGCACACCAATGGAGATGGTGTAGAAACCCTTTGGTAAAGTTGTGTTGTGATTCTTTTTAAAAGTCCTTCCTTTGCATTAGGAATGATAAGGTTTAGTTGTACATCAACAACATGAAAGAAATGATAGGATGAGTCATCATTAATCCATACTAGTATGATCACTTGATCATTACTTAACTAGTGGATAAAACCCTAGGTTGGGAGTAACCTATTTGGGTTGATAAGTACATTGAAACCTAGGTTAAGATTAACCTATTGAGTTAAAGTGGCTACTTGGTTAGTTTTTTTACACTCTTGAAATGAAGTCACATTGTTGACAAGATTCTACTTTGAATAACTCTTTTTACTATAGGGATTACACTCTTGAATGAAATCATCTATTGCTATGAGTATTCTTTGAATGGGGTTAATCATTGATGTGGTTTTTCTCTTGACGAGAACCACTTATTAATGTGATATATTACTGATTGGAGCCGATTATTATTAATATTTAATCTATGAAGAGGAGAAGTATATGTAGTATATGTAGCTATACTTCAGATTATTAAGATATTCCTAGGACTGGGTTGTCTTTCCAATAAAAGGAATAACTTGGAAAGATGTTTGTGCAAAGTTACTGTGTAAACTATAAAAGCTTGTAAGTTATACCTAGGAAGTAGAATATCCATTGAAGGGGGAAATATCTTATGCTTAGGCTTAATTGGTAGAGATACCATTATAATTTGGAAAAAGGGATTAGTCTATTTCTAATGTTAGGGACTACTATAGAATGGATTACTTAAGCATATATATGAATGGTCATAATCCAAACCGAGATATAGAAACTTGTATGTGAATAGGGATACTGTCACTCAAAGTATTGGGTGAGAATACTTTGGCCACAGTAGTGTAAGTAGCCATTGTTTACATTGTCAGTTCACTGTGTCTCTTTTATGCATGCTAGTCCAGGATTGTAGGGTTTATGTAAGTTCTAGTCTTGTAGGACACAACACTAATCTCAAATAGGCTATTGTTATGAGGTTTACCTACCAATCTCTTCATCAATGGGTAGGGCCATCTATCAAATGATAGATGTGTGGGGGACTTCATTTGAGTCGGTGGTTGGCAGAAAAGTGCTTGAGTGATGCTTCTCCTCATCAAATGGCAGCTGAGGTTTGTGGATGTTTGCACCAACTTTGGGGACAACTGAGTGTGTACACTAGGGAGCGATGACATCTAGAAGGTACGCACCATTGTGGCGGCATCGAAATTAGTTTGCATATCTATTACTAGATGAAGCTTTGAAGAGCTATGTATGTATCATGTACCCTTTTATATGGAAGGATGTAATCATGAATGATAAACTTGAGTTCATTCAATATGATATCTATGTTATGGAAGATTTGTGAAATTACAATGGAATGAAATGAAAGTTTGGAAATAGTGTTATCTCAACTGTGCATGTAATTTACATTATGGAAAGAATTTTTTTGATTGCTATGTCATGGATGTTGGTGTAATTAATTATTTAATTACACTTACAGAAGTTTACTTAGGTTATAAGATTCTTTCTAGAAGTCTTAGTTGGCTTTTCTATAACTTATCTTATCTAGCTAATGCATAATTTCCTAAGTGATTAGTTTGTTAGTTGTCTCATGTCATAAGGTTATGACATTTGTCAACATCATGTTTATTACTACATTTCAACCTTGCCTATATAAGGAAGGTCTTTGTACTCATTTGTAATATACTTCATACCTCATCATTTGATAGGTCTTAATATCAAGCAAGCTCTTTCTTGCATATCCTCTTGTAGAAGGTTTTCTTTGTTTTTGCAAGTGGTCTTGGGTGTTGAGCTAATATCTTCAACTCCTACATGGTATCAGAACTTCAGTGCTACAGATTTCTTCCCAGATATGAGGAATCAATCTTGGCATGAAAGTTTTGTTGGATGCAAACAACCTTTTTATTAAAGTCATTTTTGATTTTTTGCTTCAAAAATCCAGCTTCCACTTAGTTGCAGGAAAAATGATTTCTGGGTTTTGTAGCTATGGTTGAAATTTGAACTAGGTATCTTTTATATTTTTGATATCTTACATGGCTCTAAAGAAAATAGCTATACAAAAAGGGCATGCGTCATTTTTCTTTTGTTGAAGGTTTTTTTTTTTTCATTTTCTGCTTACTGGATCAAAAAATGATTTATGGGTTTTGCTTTTAGCTTCAAAATATTTCTGGGTTTCTATTTTTTTTCTACTCATTGTGAACAAATTTTTAAGAAATCAAATCAAAAGTAAACTTTTTTTGCTAGAAAACTCATTTCATGCAGGGTAAATTCAAGTTTTTTAAAAAAATCATAACTTTTGGCCATGGTGTCGAATTTTCACAAACAAGATGTCATCAAAAAGATGGTTTCGATCTCTACACAGATCTACAGTCCTTTTTCATCATGGAGGCAAATGTGTACCTTGGTTTTTGCATGCACTCATTTTTGTTTTCATGCACTAGGTTTGCATTTTCTCTTTAGTTTATGCATGTTCTTTTACAATCATGAGGTATTGTAATAAATGAACTAATATAAAGTTCCATTGGGGGGCTTCTTACATAATAAATTGATTAGATTTTAGTTGCATTGCATGCACTTTGATCTCATCTTCATATTGATGACAACTCGCATGAGTTGTATCTAGATTTTGTTGTTTCTTTTGGCCTCATCTTGCTCATAGTTGGACAAATTTTGGTTCGCATTGGTTCACACTTTAGATTGAGAGCCTATGGTTATTGATCCGCATTAGTTTAGATCCATCTCAGTTTGAGGGCCATTCATTTTATGGTTAATGTTCTAGAATCTTTATGGTACTTGTTCCCATGGAGCAATTTGAGTCACAATTTGGCATCGACATTGAAATACACGGCTTCCAAATTTTTTCATCATATCATTCCCTCTTATGGGGGGCATCTTTCTCATCTTCTGTTGCTTCACATATTCTAGGGTTGTTCTAGTTTGTGAGTTTTCCAGTGTTCTATGGCATCGGGTCTACTATTGCATTATTATGATTCCACTCGAGTCCTTCAATGACTCTTATATGGTTTTTTGTAAACAAAAGTATCTTTCCTTGCTTGCCAAATTTCAGTTCTAGTGTTACTCCACAGTGTTCTTCTAGTACTTTTTTGCAACAGGTCATCTTATTGAGGGGGGATTTTTCCCGCTGGGTTTTCTCCTCTTTCTCTTTCATTGCATTTGTAAATGAGTACCTGATTAGGCCTTGTTGCCGAGACTCATATTTCCATAATAATTTGCTTCTCCCTAAGTTGCACTTATGAGGGGGTGTTGGTGTAATTAATTATTTAATTACACTTTGCATAATTTAGTCCTAGGTTGCATTATTAGATAAATCATTTAATAATGTAATTCCTCCTTCCTTGTTTGTAGGAGATAAGATTCCTTCTAGAAGATGAGTTGTCCTTCTAGAACTTATCTCTATCTTTTTATCATTTCCTAGATAGGCTTCACATGTTGTCACATGTAGTGTGATTTTAACACTTGGAAACATCTTATGCATTTGAGTTTACTCTAGATTCAATATACATTCGAGATTTGGATACTAAGCAGCTTGTTGCAGTGGGTAGGGCCAATCGTCAAGAAAAGATCTACTACTTTTCTCATTTTATTCCTAATGGTGAATGTTCAAGAAATGGCTCTCCTAGATCTAGTGTGGACAGTTGTTCAGATGGTGGATATCATGGATGGTTAAACTTTGCCATTCATAAGCCATGTAATGAGGTTGAATCTCCTCCTACTTCTTTAGATTTGAGTCAAAATTCAAATGAGCGGGATACTTGTGGTTTTCCAGATTTGCACATACAGGATGGTTTCTTGATAGGGTTATCAGATTTGGTATGTCAAACTTCTTCAGCAGATTTGGAGGACTTGTTTGAGGGGGTTTCTCTCCTTCTTGATCATTCATCTTTGGAGGTTTCTCTTGAGTCTCCATTTTCTTTGACTTCCTCCTTGATTGGGGTAACACTTAATTTTGTTGAGGAATCTTCAGAGGCTCTTGACACATCTTTAGAGATTTCATGCTTCTAACTGCTTCCCTCCTGCTTCTTCCTGGAGATAAAGTTTCTTCAGCATCGACCATTGGATATTTTTCTTCCCAAGGGAAGTTACATTGTTTGTAGGCATTTGATTCTCTTTTTCTTTCATTAGTGGTTTTGAAGTTACTTCATTATGGGGGGGCTATGTAATCTCCTTCTTTCTCTCCTATGGGGGGTATTTTGTAATATATATATGTGACAGATGGTGTACTTGGGGGGTATCATGGAGTCCTCCATCCTTCCTCACATGATTTATTTCTTTTGTTTCTTTTCTCTCTTTTGGAGAGGAGTTTTGTCCCACTGGGTTTTCTCCTTTTCTCCAATTGTGAGAGATTTCTTTTTGCATTTGTACATGGGTACCTAACATGGCCTCATAGTTGAGACCCATCATTGCATATTTGCATCATTCGCATAATAATCTTCTCCCTAAGTTGCACTTATGGGGGGTGTTGGTGTAATTAATTATTTAATTACACTTACATAAGTTTACTTAGGTTATAAGATTCTTTCTAGAAGTCTTAGTTGGCTTTTCTAAAACTTATCTTATCTAGCTAATGCATCATTTCCTAGGTGATTAGTTTGTTAGTTGTCTCATGTCATAAGATTATGAAATTTGTCAACATCATGTTCATTAC
>VDFB02374378.1:0-29717 GCA_007258455.2 Sequoia sempervirens
TGGTCAAAACTTCATGAAATTCAATCTAATTTTTTTTAATCCTATAGTATGCAAAGCATAAAATGTGATGCATGTTTCATATTTAAAAAATGTGAAATTGTTTGAAAGCTATAGATGTTTTTCAACCAGCCTATCAATCGAGACTTTAGTCGTAATTCAAATAGAAAATGAATAATTATTATTTGTTAAATTCAAAGTAAAGCATAATTTATATTGGTGGAAAGCTGAGAATCTCCTTTAAATTCCATTTTTGTTTCAACAATTTTGGGTTAAAAAAAATTCATCAGCCACATACCCTACACATACCCATCATATTGCCACTTTTTGGCCCATCATGATCCTACACATACCCTATAAGAAATAGAAAAGTACACTAATATTGTTGGTCTAGTTATTGCTTTTAAGCTTTAGAATTTGAAATTCAATGGGAGTAACTCCAATTCAAGATCAAGTGTTGGAGTAGTTATAATCTCTCCTTCTAGTCAGGTTTTTCCTTTTTCATATAATTTTGAATTTGGTAACACCAATAATACTACAAAATATGAAACTTTATTGCTAGGATTGTTAGTCACAAAGGAGAAAGCGATTAGAGAGTTACAAGCATTGGGAGGTGTTGCATGCTAATAGTTAAGAAAGTGCATAAGGTATTCACTATCAAGAATGCAAGAATACTTATAAACTATCGAAATAATGTATGTTATTTTATTGAAAATCTTGATACTTTCTTGATTAAATTCATACCTAGCGATCAAAATTCAAAGGTTAACTCATTAGAAATCTATCTTTCCTTAATATGTTCACATCCTAATTTTATGAAAAGTTTGTATGGAATTGAAATGATTTCTAAACCCAAGGTACTAGATAATGTTGATCATTAGCAAGTTTTTGAAATGATATAGTAAATCTACTCAATTATGCACATTCAAACATGAAACATCAATTTAAAGCTCAATACAAATAGAAATAGTAAAATTTCTTTAGATCTGAGAAGGGTTAAAAAATGTGTACTAGTCACTAAAAGGGTGTGTCGAGAGCCAAACTAGGACTCATTTTACCATGGGCGAATGGGTCTCTGATTAGGGAATTCAACCAAATTTTGGGAGCCTCTGATATTAGTTTGTTGCCTCTGTTTGATTTAGTTTCCAATGTTAGAAAATCATAAATAAATTTTGTAGGTGAGATTTCATGTCTTGACAACAACTTTGACAACTTTTCCATTTTTTCTCTTCAAGGGATATTAAATCCTTCTTCAAACTAAGATCTACAACAAAAACACAAGAGGGGATTTAAAAAAAAAAATTGGCGACTGGGGGTTTGCCTTGTTCAAACCCCATTTGGTTAATTAAACCTTGAATTGAAATAATGAAACATGAAAGGAATGATGAATGAACAATTCCATGTTGAAACTCACCAAACTCTTGAATAAACCATTGGAAATCTAAAATTTTGAGCTTGATCTTGCATAAAATGGCTTCAATGGATGTGGATCTTGATGCTTGAAATATGATTTTAATGATTTCTTGAATCTATGAAACCTACATCACAATGTTAGCTTGAAAAACATGCATGATTTCAAAAGACTTTGACATGATGCTCGAGATCTTGATTTCTACAATAAATCACTAAAATATCTTCTCCTGAATGCCCTTTATCATAAAATTTTCTCTTGTAAACTTGAATTGATTCTCTCATGATTTTTGTAGGAAAACTTAGACTTGATGTGATAAAATAACCTTGTATTTATAAGTATGTATCCTTAATTTCCCAAAAGACTAAACATTACAAGTCAACATTAAAATTTGAATTTAGGGAAATTAAAATACCTCCAAGAACATATTTAAAATTTAGGTGCAAAGGCCTAGGGAAGAAACATTTAGCCATGGGCTAATGGGTCCCAGGTCCCTATTCCTAAAACACACATTACTCAAGGTAAGGTATTATGTATTAGCATTAATTATTGTTAGGTTTCCCCTTCTAAAAATGTAATTTACTAGGGTTGTAGATATAAAATAGGGCTTATTAAATCATAATTAAGTAAAATGTAATTGAGGGACCCAAACAAAGTGTGAAAATGTAAAGGTGTACATTTTTTTACACTATAGTATTTTCTAGATCATCTTAATGTTTAGATGATCATCCATTTTTCTAAATCCTTTAATGGTGTTGATGTAGATGGTGGTGTCATTATGAAAATAGTGACCTCTATGGAATTTTTATTTTCCAAACTTCGGGTGGTGGTTGACGAAGTTATGAATTTTTATTAGGATAGTGTTTGGAACCAACACTTTTATATGTCTTTTTTATTACCATTTTTAAGGAAGTGGACATTTATTATACTATGTAGGTACGCGGTAAGATCATGATGGGCCAAAAGTGGTGATATGATGGGTATTTGTGGTGGGTATGTGGTTGATGACTTTTTTTTACCCAAAATTGATGAAATGAAAAGGATTTTAAAGGAGATTCTCAACTTTCCACCAATATAAATTATGTTTTACTTTGAATTTAATAAATAATTATTATTCATTTTATATTTGAATTATGACTAAAGTCTTGATTGATAGGCTAATTGAAAACATCTATAGCTTCTAAACAATATCACATTTTTGAATCTAAAAATACGTTTCATATACTATAGGATTGTGAAAAGTAAAATTTGAATTTCTGCGAAGTTTCTTGGACCAAGTTAAGGTGGTCAAACATATGAGTTTCTTATATTTTAAAAAGCAATAAAAATTCATAATTAATTAATTACTTGGAAAAAATTACAAAAAAATATGCATCAAGCATTGATACATGAGTGCTCTAATTATATCTAAAATATTATCATTTTATTGTGGTTAGGGTGGTTAGATAGACACCTACTTCTTGTTTTTTCCCTGAAATTTAAGTACTACTGCATTGAAATTTCAAATTTTCACCAAATAGATTTCTTTTTTGTTTAAATAAACCTAGTAGTTTAGAAACTACATTCAATTTGGTACAGATTCTATTCTTACATATTTTTGAAATAGTATAGAGAACTTATTAAAAAATTTAAGTCAATTTTCCTAACTCTAATTTTTTCTGAATTTTTTGCCACTCAAGGGCCTATTTTTTCCATAATGATCCTACACATACCTATAGGAGACCTATTTTATTGTGGCTCCATATTTATAGTGGATATTGGATTGGGACTCTTTTATTTTCTTGATGCACTTTTTTTTATCCATTTTAATTTCATTTATCCACTTAGATTTATGCTTGATTCAATGGATTTTGAATTTTGATTTTGGACTTTGTAGTTGTAAGAATTTTGTTTTTGTTAGTTCCAACTAGTAGGTTTAGTGAAGTGGTAATGATGGTTTGTGGTGTAGATGGAAGGATTATTGGCTGCAACCTTATCGTAAGGACTACTGATGGCCCCCATTTCGATTTTTGTATTGGATAAAATTTCCTATCATATCATGGAGGAATCACTAGAATTATTATATTTTTCAATCAAAGAATATCCAAGACCTTGATGTCTAGGATTTTCATAAAACTATACTACTTGTAGAACTTGTTGCTCATGTAGGCCTAATCCTTTCCCTTGATATTACATACTTTAATAGATTTTTTTTGCAATAAGGTATTGTTGGAGTTAAAATGACACTGAGAGGGGGGGGTGAATCAGTGTCTTAACAGATTTGAATTTTTTTAAAAATTCAAAAACATAGCTTAGATTTGATCTCAATGTTATTTTGATTAATGCATTCATGAGTTGAATGTAATCATTCATAAATAGAATTTAGAAAAATAATAATCCCAATAGTGTACTGAAACAACAACACAAAAGCAGTGAGAACATAGAAGAATAAAGCGACACAAAATTTGCCGAGTGGAAAACCCTCCTGGGGTATAAAAACCACTCCCTAAATGCCTTCCAGGCTTAATCTTTTAATCAATTGTTCACAATGCCTTATAGGCTAATTTTTTAGCACCCACTCAAGGAGCACCAACCCCTCATTTAGAGATAACTATCTCAAGGAGTACCAACCCCTCAAATTATGTTTTGAACAATAATAATAACTCAGAGGATTTCTCTTTTTTCAGTTAAGCACATATTTCTCTGATTTCTCATCTATAGAATAACTTAAAGATTCAACAATTGAATCCCTAAAATACCTCATAGAGAAGAAATTTACAATCTCTGCATCTTGTTATTCATATTTTATTGTAGAGTTATATCCATATATTTTCATACAACCAAAGAATGATAATCTCAGAATTACAAGAACAACAACAGAAAAGAGTTTTCTACTTCTATTTAAACATCTACTAGAAAGGTAACTATCCTCAAGAGTAATGGCAGAACAACCAACCTAGTTAAGAGTCATTCTCAACAAATCTGTAACGTATGAGTTCATTTTACAACATAGAAAGCACAACTATCCACCACAGAAAATCATAACCTCCAATGCATGAATGACAATACTCAGTCAGGGCATCATTTTCGACATTCATAACTGAAATGCAGAGAGCCTTAAAATGGTGAATACAAACCAGTAAGTGCAATATGAAATGCATGAATATCAGATAGAATTTTCTACTGCCATGATTTCCTTCAACCACTATCAAGCTTCCAGCTAGTGAGGTGCACCAATCATTAGCAGCCATACCATTCATTACAGAAAAAATAATGAATTTCATCTTTTCCCTAATCTCTCCTTTTCCATCATTGTAATGTTATGCTGAAGGAAAATTTAACACCAGAAAATCCCCTTACTTATCGCTTTCGCTGTGACACATCAGAGTCAGGGAGAAGACATAACGAATGCATCATGTTTCATCAATGGGCTTCCTTAGAGTATTATTCGTTCGTTGAGACATAAGGAAAATTCTCACCGAGATGCCCTTTAGTTTCATTCACTATCACTGTGACCAAACGATATCGGAGAGACCTCTTGTAGACTTCATAAAGTTTTTCCGAAGGTCACTTGAATACACATTGTCATGGTAATATATCACTTTCAAGGAGACCTCATATAGATAACTTCATTATACTGAAATACTTTATCCACTGAGAGTCGCTGAGACAATACCAACCTTTCACCGAAATTCATTCATTAGACCTTGTTGCCAAGACTTGATGGGTTTGCTGAGACTCTACATCGAAACACATGAGTCTTACTGAACTATATTTGATTATCAGTGGTTAGCAAGACACAACAGTTCTCTCACCGAAAAGTAACCTTCATTCTTTTGAGTGTCGCTATAGCATACCATCATTAGGGAGACCTCTCATAGAATGCTTGAGTCATACCGAAAGTCTTTATGCACAAGTCCATAAGACACCACGAAATCGTTATGACATTTTAGCAAAGCCACAACTTTTGTCGATAAGACCTTTTGGTGCATGGTCGGTGAGACAATATGTCTTCGATGAGACTATATACCGAATACATTGAGTTTGGCTGAAGCAAAACCCCAGATGATGTCGGTGAGACAAAACCACTTCACTGAGACCTATTCTGATACTGCCCAGCTCTGTCGATGAACCTCCATATGCATTAGTTGGGGAGACATTTCAAGTTCAATGAGACATTACCCTGATAAAAAAACTCCTGCTGAAAAGTTCATCCTTAGTCACTCAAACCACGTGAATGTATCGTCGATAGATGTCCACATGCATATGGTTGGTGAGACATAACAATTTCACTGTGACTTCATACCAAAGTAACATGTCTAGCCAAAGTGAATCTTTAATGTGTGAGTTGCCAAGACACAAAGCGCTCCATGAAGCAACATGCTAATAGGGATTTCTTACGCCGATGAACCACCTCATGTATTAGTCGGTGAGACCCGACTCATTCGGTAAGACCTCTCAGCGGTAAACACAACTCATGCTGATAGACCTTTCCATTGTCGCCAAGACCACATGAATGTCATGTCGAAAGCTACCTGTATGTAAAATCAAATCATTATGACATCAGAAATGTCTTGCCAATAGCAAACATAGACATTTCAAAAATGGATTGGGGAGACCCTGCCATTCTCACGCTAATATGTTCTTTTTCTGTCACCAGAGACTGCACAAAGCTCAAACTGATCAGTACCAAAGAAATTAAGATTCTAAATGTAAACTTTCCACTGAATGCCAAGACAAGTAAAGCATATAGACAAATCCATATCACAATAAAGCATGAGAAACCAAACTGAAACTATCAACAACTAGAATCAACTGAAAGAGATTTTTTCATCAAGGAGAAACCATAAACACAACTGAGATCCAACAAACTCCCCCTTTGTCCTAGATGGAAAAACACAAATGACTCTCCCCCTTTTTACCTCAAGGAAAAGAATAGAACAAGATGTGCATTGCCATAACACAACTGAGAAGCCAACCAAAATACCATGAGAAATAGCTGTAAAAAAAGAGTACCAGTGTAACAACCAAGATTGTAGGAGAGCTTTAAGTGAATAAAAACATATAACATGCTCCCCCTAAGTAGTAGCTTGGAGATTTAGTGAAGTAACGATTGAGAGATAACTCCCAATCAAAGTCTCAGCCTTTCAAATAACACTTTTTCTAAAGGCTTGGTAAAAATATCAGCCACCTGATCTTGAGATCCAACAAATCGTAAGCAGAATTCATTAGCCAAAACCTTTTCTCGAAGAAAGTGAAACTTGATAGCAATATGTTTAGTGCGAGAGTGCATAACAAGATTTTTTGAAATATTTATCGCACTAGTGTTATCACAAAGAATGGAAAAAGGTTTAGAAACATCAATACCAATATTTGAAAGAGTTTGACTCATCCAAAGAACTTGAATACAGCATGAAGTGGCAACAATGTATTCTACTTCAGCAGTAGAAAGAGAAATAGATACTTGTTTCTTGATGTGCCAAGCAACTAAACGATCACCAAGAAAGAATGTAGCACCACTGGTGCTTTTCCTATCATCTAAACAACCAGCCCAGTCAGCATCAGTATAAGCAATCAAATAGAAATCATTGCTTCTAGGATACCAAAGACCATAATCAAGAGTGCCCTGAATATATTTAAAAATCCTTTTAACAGCAGTGACATGGGATTCTTTAGTTGATGCTTGAAACCGTGCAATAGTGCAAACTGCTTGCATAATGTTAGGTCTAAAGGCAGTTAAATATAAAAGACTGCGAATCATTGATCTAAATTAAGTTTGATTTGTATCAAGAGAATCATCAACCTTAGTAAGTTTGCATCCAGTAACCATTGGAGTGCTAACTGGATGACATTCATCCATCTAAAATTTCTTAAGCATCTCTCTAGCATACTTGGTTTGAGAAAGAAATATTTCATTTTCACGTTGAGAGATTTGAAGACCCAAGAAGAAATTTAATTCTCCTAATAATGAAATTTCAAATTTAGATTACATTAGCTGAGAGAATTTTTTACTCAATGTAACATTGTTGCAGCCAAAGATAGTGCCATCAACGTAAGTTTCAACAACCAGAATATCAAAAACTTTAGTTTTAACATAAGGATTGCTATCTACACCTCCTCTAACAAACCCATTTGAAAGAAAATGACTATCCAGCCTAGAGTACCAAGCTCTAGGTGCTTGTTTTAAGCCATAGAGAGCCTTTTTCAATCTGTAAACATGATCAGGCGTATCTTTGCACATAAATCCTTCAAGCTATTCAACATAGACCTCTTCATCTAAATAGCCATTTAAAAAAGCATTTTTGACATCCATTTGATAAACAGTAAAGTTTTTGTAAACAGAATAAGCCAAGAATATTCTGATAGATTCTAGTCTAGTAACAGGTGCAAAGGTTTCACCAAAATCAATACCTTCTTGTTAAGCATAGCCTTGGTAGACAAATCATGCTTTTTTGCAAATAACATTACCATTTTCATCAACCTTGTTTCTATATATCTATTTGCCTTCAATGACATTCTTGTTATCTGGTCTTGGGACTAACTCCCAAGTCTGATTTTTCTCGATTTGATCAATTTCTTCCTGCATAGAATTAATCCAATATGAATCTATGAGAGCTTCATTAAAAATTTTAGGCTCAAATTGAGTAACTAAAAAAAAAGCAATTTGTGCCTTTTCATCAGATTCTACAGCCTTTCTTCTAGTTTGAACTCCTGCATTTTTATCCCCAATAATCTGATCTTTGGGGTGATATATAGATAGAGTTTTTGAAGGAGCATTTGATGCAACCTTTTCAGTACTTGCTTTTTTATTTTTAGGGCTTGCTAATTCAGCAATAGACTTTGTTGTTTCAACTCCTTCTGAAATTATTTCAAGTTCAAGTTTTTCTTCCTCATTATCCTTCAGAGATTCAGCATACAAATGTGGTCTTTCATCAAATTTTACATTAAAAACCTCAACAATCTTATTAAGTATTTTGTTAAGGCATTTATAAGCTTTGCTATGAGTTGAGTATCCCAAAAAGATATCCTCATCACTCTTTGATTGAAAGCTCCCAAGGTTATCATCATCTTTCTTGATAAAACACTTACTTCCAAAAAATTTAAAGTGTTTGACAGAAGCAGTTTTTCCATATCAAAGCTCATAAGGAGTGTGTTTGGATTTCACCCTAAAGCTGCACTCTATTCAAAATGTATACAACCATATGAACAACTTCTTTCCAATACATATCACTCAACTTAGCTTCATCTAGCATGGTTCTAGCCATTTCTTTTACAGTTATGTTCTTACGTTCAACTACCCCATTTTGTTGAGGTGTTTTTGTTGCAACATACTGTCTTTTAATGTCGTGTTGTTCACAATAATCAATAAACTCTTGAGAAGTGAACTAACCTCCTTTGTCAAATCACAGACATTTAAGTTTCAGATCAGATTCTTTTTCAACTATTTTACAGAAAATTTTGAACCTTCCAAAGGTTTCTAATTTGTGCTTAAGAAATCTGACCCATATCATTCTAGTATAGTCATCCACAAACAGCATAAAGTACCTTTCACCATTAATAGACCTTGTTCTGGTTGGTCCACATAAATCAGTCTGCACAAGTTGTAAAGGTTTTGAAGAAGAATGTTCTTTTGTTTTGAAGCTGATTTTAGTTTGTTTACCACTTAAGCATTCTTTGCACACAGAGTTTTCTGGCTTGCTAAGAACTGGTAGACCTCTAACATTCTGATTTTTACTAATTCTAACTAGATTTTCAAAGTTTATGTTTCCTAATCTTTTATGCCATAACCAGTTCTCTTCAATTTGTCCCATTAGACACATACCTTGATTATTGTCATTGCATGATGAGTCAAGAAGGTTGTACACATTTCCTTTTGTCCTCCTTCTAGCCGCAACAACCTTTCCAAGCTTGTTCTTAATCTCACATCCCTGCAAAGTGAAAAGAACATGATAACCACTATCACAAATTTGACTAACACTTAGAAGATTGTGTTTGAGACCTTCCACATAGTACACATTATAGATAGGAGTGTCTTCATTTAGAAGAAGTGAACCTCTACCTTTAATTTGAATACCAAAGTTATCACCAAACTTAATATAACCACCTACATAATCTTCAATATTTATAAACTTATCCTTGTTGCCAGTCATATGGTTAGAAAATCCACTGTTTAGGACCCATAAGTCCTTTTTCTTGGAATGAAAAGTAGTTTGAACCAACATAGTTTGTTCAATGTTGTTAACAATCTTAGGTTTCCAAACTTTTTTAATTTTCTGCTGTTTTGATTGCAGATCAGCTCTGCATTGTTTGATAGAATGTCCCAAAGTATTGCATTTAAAACATCTGATCTGTCTAACAAAACTATGGTGTTGCTTAAGACCAAACCTGGGCATTCTAGAATTCATAAGCCTACAAGTGCTCACCTTATGACAATTTTTTTTGGAGAAAAAATAATAACCATAGAAGAAAGGATTGACACTGTATGAAGATCTATTACCTCTTAAAGAATGAACATGATCCTTAGCAAATTCTGAGTGATTTGAACCTAAACCTTTGACTTTAGAAGAGGGGTTTTGTTTTGCATGGTCAATTGAGCATTCACCCTTTTCAAAACCAACACCAATTTTATCTTTGTACATCTTCTGTTTGCTGAGCATCTCATTCAGTTTTAAAGTACTTTCATATTTTTCAATTTCCTTCCTAAGACAGACTACTTCTTGTTCCAATTTTTGAATTTCATGATCTTTGCAGCTTACAGTCTCTCGAAGATAGTCTTCAACTTTTTTAGCTTCTTCAAGCTGAGTTTTCAAAGACACCATTTCTTGATTGGGTTTATGTTCTTGAGAAAGAACTTGCTTTTTGAGTTTTTTGATCTCTTGTAAAGCACATTTCAGCTCACGTTCAAGATCTACTTCAACTTCTTCAATGTCAATGGTGTTTGTATCTTCTTGCTAAGTAATCTCAATCATGAACAGGGTTTCATCTTCTTCTGTTAATGAATCTTCAGACTCAAAATCAATTTCATCTTTGCTAAACAAACTCTTCTTCTTTATGAAGTTGAAATTACGTTTAGGTTTAAAGGCCTTCTTCTCAGGTTGTTTTTCAGTTGTCTCGTTATCACAAATTTAATCATCATAGGGACACTTTGCAGCAAAGTGACCTATTTTTCCATAGTTCAAACATTTAAAGGGAAGTTTTCCCTTATAGTTTCCTAATCCATTTTTAAATCTTCTAACAAAATGGGTTTCTTTAGAATCAGACAACTCTGATTCACAGACTTCGACTTTTTCTTTCTTTTTAGTGTTAAAGGTAGTTTCTTTTCCTGTTGAATTGTTTTTGCTAGTTCTCATTTCATAGGCAGTAAGTATTCCTTGCAGGCTGTCTAAGGTAAGCTGATCAAAGTGTTTCTTTTCTTCTAGGGTTGAAACCTTAGATTCAAATTTGGATTGTAAGGTTCTAACAACCTTTGTGACAACATCAAATTCATTAACATCTTGACCTAGACCTTTCATTGCATTGACAACTTCATCAACTCTTAGGAAATATTCAGCCACTTTTTCATCATCCTTCATTTTCAACTCCTCAAACTGATGCTTGAGTGTAATGATTTTTGACAATTTGACTTTCTCATTCCGTTGATATATAGTTTCAAGTTTTTCCCAGATATCATGAGCAGCTTTGCAATGCATGAATTTAATGAACACATCTTTAGTTAACCCACACAAGATGGAATGCTTAGCTCTGGCATTTGTTTCATACCTCTTTTTTTCAACAGGATCAGTGGGAATAGAGGCCGGTACATTGTAAGCATTTATAACCATGCTCCAAAGATCAACATCAAAAGAAATAAGAAAAGCTTCCATTCTGATTTTCTAGAACACATAATATATTCCATCAAAAAATGGAGCTCTGGTTACAGAGGTACAGTCTTGAGAATGTTCCATTAAAAATAAACTCCAAGACAAAGATCAATCCAAGGTAATTAAACCTATCAGAGGACCCTATGCTCTGATACCAATTGTTGGAGTTAAAATGACATTGAGAGGGGGGGTGAATCAGTGTCTTAACAGATTTGAAATTTTTTAAAAATTCAAAAACATAGCTTAGATTTGATCTCAATGTTATTCTGATTAATGCATTCATGAGTTGAATGTAATCATTCATAAACAGAATTGAGAAAAATAATAATCCCAACAGTGTATTGAAACAACAACAACACAGAAGTAGTGAGAACACAGAAGAATAAAGTGACACAAAATTTTCTGAGTGGAAAACCCTCCTAGGGTATAAAAACCACTCCCTAAATGCCTTCCAGGCTTAATCTTTTAATCAACTATTCACAATGCCTTATAGGTTGATTTTGGAGCACCCACTCAAGGAGAACCAACCCCTTGTTTAGAGATAACTATCTCAAGGAGTACCAACCCCTCAAATTATGTTTTGAACAATAATAATAACTCAGAGGATTTCTCTGTTTTTAGTTAAGCACATCTTTCTCTATTTTCTCATCTATAGAATACCTTAAAGATTCAACAATTGAATCCCTAAAATACCTCATAGAGAAGAAATTTACAATCTCCGCATCTTGTTATTTGGATTTTATTACAGAGTTTTATCCATATATTTTCATACAGCTAAAGAATGATAATCTCATAATTACAACAATAGTAGTAGAAAAGAGTTTTCTGCTTCTATTTAAACATCTACAAGAAAGGTAACTGTCTTCAGGAGTAACGGAAGAACAACCAACCCAGGTAAGAGCCGTTCTCAACAAATCTGTAACGTATGAGTTCATTTTATAGCATAGAAAGGAAAACTATCCACCACAGAAAATCATGACCTCCAATGCATGAATGACAATACTCAGTTAGGGCATCATTTGCCACATTCATAACTGAAATGCAGAGAGCCTTAAAATGGTGAATACAAACCAATAAGTGTACTATGAAATGCATGAATATCAGACAGAATTTGTTGCTGCCATAATATCCTTCAACCACTGTCAAGCTACCAGCTAGTGAGGTGCGCCAATCATTACCATCCATACCATTCATTACAGAAACAATAATGAATTTCATCTTTTCCCTAATATCTCCTTTTCCATCATTGTAATGTTATGCCAAAGGAAACTTTAATGCTAGACAATCCCCTTAGTTATCGCTTTCGCTGTGACACATCAGAGTTGGGGAGAAGACATAACGAATGCATCATGTTTCATCGATGGGCTTCCTTAGAGTATTATTCCTTCACTGAGACATAAGGAAACTTCTCACTGAGATTCCCTTTAGTTTCATTCACTATCATTGTAACCAAACGATATCAGAGAGACCTCTTGTAGACTTCATAAAGTTTTGTCGAAAGTCACTTTAATACACATTATTGCCATAACATATCGCTTTCAAGGAGACCTCATATAGATAAATTCGTTATACTGAAAGACTTTATCCACTGAGAGTCGCTGAGACAATACCAACCTTTCACAAAAATTCATTCATTAGACTTTGTTTCATGAAATTTCAAGACATGCCTGCTGGGAACGGGACTTCTTTCTTTTTGCTCTCATTTGCCCTGGTTTGGAAGGCTTCTGCTTTATGCGGTTCTGGTCGAGCATTTCTCCCCGGTTTTGTTCATTGATCGACTACTTGCTTTCTCTTTATTTTTCTCCCTCAATTTCTTCGGCTTTAGGCGGCCTTTATCTTTTGAGGTTTCGCGTATTCTCCACTTCGGTTCTCGTCTGGTCTCTTTCGGCTCGAGATTTGCGCTTCAATATGCCTGGCGTTTTTCACTTCGAATCTGGCTGGCCGCTTTGTCGTTTCGGTTGTCCTCATGGTTTCGGCTCGGTCTCTCATTCTCCGCTTCCCGCGGCGCCGAAAGTTCGAGTATCTGGATTCCGGCTCCTGTGTTCACTGGGCCGCTTATTCATGAAAAGCAAAATCTCATGACGCAGCGTATCCTCCCGGCTGGCCGCTTCGCTCTCGCCTCGGCTCAAGGCCTCACTGGCCAAGCAAGCAGGCACCCTATGGAGCAAGGAAGCTCCCTAGGCGGGCGCCTGCCTCTCCGGCCTCCCTGACATCTGGGCTACTGCTCAAGTCTCGCTTAAAATTCAATCGGGCGGCTGTTCCACCGCTCTCCTGGCCCCCTGATCCTGCTCTTGTTCCGCTGGGCTGGCTGGAATTTTAAATCTTACTAACTTAAGGCATGATGTAAGTATTAAATGTAAGTATTGATTAGCGGTAGTATAAAACTCTAGGCTTTGCCATCAAGCATTTTAACTTATGAAGTTTTAGTAGCATTGGAGTAAGCAAGCACTAATTGCTTCCATCATGAATCGCGACTCATCGCGATCATCGTAATTCTCCCAAGATCGCTCCATCAACTCATGCTGCATCCTATCATTGTCCCAGCTTTTAGCGAAAGCGTTGAGGTAGGCCATCGCCGCTTGTTTCCGCTATTTGATCATTTGGGGGGTTTAAATGAATTGAGCAACGAAATTAAATTGCATAAAATAAACATTCTCTGCGTTGCGCCCCAAACCCATGTCCTTGAATTTTCTGCGGCCCGTCGGAGTCCCCATTTTTCGCCTCCTCGACTTCTGTTCAGGCCGGTGTTCTTCTGGCATAGCGGCGAACGCCGGGCCCGACCCTTCCGCCGTCACTGGATCCGAAGCATGATCCTTACCGGGCGAGGTTTGCCCTTTCCGCCTGCCTCCCGGTTTCTTGCCCCGAAGCCGTCCTTTGATTTTCCACCGCTTTTAGCTTTTGATCTTTCCGGCTTATCCTCTTTCATGGCTCCCTCTGTCCTTTGACTTCGGTTTCGTCTCGAGTTCCATCCCTAGCATCTCTGCGGATCGCCTGGCCACAGACACGGCGGAATCCATTCCATCCGGCCTGACCTTCAGTTCGGATGTCCTTTCATCGCTACGCATCAGCCTTTAGCTTTGTTGAAATTACATAGCCGTCTCCTCATGGATCCTTTTCCGGCTGGCCGTTCCAGTTTCTCTGACGCCGCTGGCCGCTTCGATTATCGTGAATCCTTTCGCGGCGGGCATTTACCTCGCCTTTGTCAATTCTTGCCCTGCGGTCCTTTTCGCTACTCACTGCTTTCACTCGTGAGTAAAATATCTTGGTAGCGTTGGTCGTTTGCACGCTGCCCGGGGCTTTCTTCCGTGACTGGCTGTCCATCCTTCGCCGCCGCTGTCGCTCGTGCGTGCCTGGGTTCCTCGACACCCGTCCGCCAACGGCGCCCCGTGTCTCGGACCCCGGTTGCCTCTTCGTCGTCCCAGCCTATTCATTTGTGGTGGCCGGTGTCTCCCATCTTTCCGAGCTCCGGGCTCTGGTATTCTGCTCACTGCCGCTATTCGAAACAATCAAAATTACACGGCGGCCATCAGCTAGCAGCCTCCCGGCCTCCAGGTCCCGGTGCCTCGAACGCCCACCAGTATAAACTGTTGAACTAAACCTAATGCGGCCGTCCCTTTTACCTCCCGGGCTTCGGCCTCTGGACTTCTGCCGCCGGACTTCCGCCCGATGCTCGCCGTCGGCTCCCTTCGCCTGACTGCCTTCCGGCAGGAAACCTCTGGAGCTCCTCAAATCGATCCAAATCAGTCCAAATTGAAAATCTAACTTTGACCCACATCGTAAATCATGTCGTTCTTCATCATAGACCCCTTAAAACATTAAAATCTGGCCAACGGATGTCTCCGGGAGCTTTCGCTCATGTTTTCCCTTCCTGATAGCATTCCTGCCAGGGAAGTCCGGCCCTCCGGGCCCGGATTGGTCAAATGCTCTGATGTGAAATCAATATCGTTAGAGAATTAAAATTATGATGCATTTGAGTGGTTGGTTATATAATATGCTCGCAATACGGACTAACATTAACGTTTTTGGTGTTTTCTTGTGCTAACTTCGCCCTTTGCCTGTAGGATATATGGAATCGGCCGCGGGAACTTTAGGGGCCTCTACCAAAAAGGACAAGGGTAAGAAATCCGGAAGGGCTGCCCATGGGAAAGACGACAAAGACCAAATGAAGTTCCAATTTCAGGGTGAACTGCTCCAATCAAAGGTTTCGACTGACTGGAAAGAGATCTCGGACACCAACATAGGCCAGGTGGACATAGATGAGTTCACCCAGAGGGTCAAGGTCGATCCCAAGACAAAGAATGCACGATTGATACGCCAAAGTGGAATCGCTAAAGCTGCTGGCTTCCCGCCGTCTCTAATAGCCCCTGAGCTGGTAATGGCTTGCCAAGAAGCCTATTAGACGGATACCCGGACAATCGTAGACAAAGAAGGGAATATCCTTGCCGACATGTCTGCGGAAGGAATTAGAAAAACATTCCATATTCTGACATTCCCACATATGCAAGTTCCCACTTTGGAGCAGTGTCAGGCGGCATGGGATGCCAATCCATTAAACATCAAGAAGTCAATCAACGTTTATTGGTTGAAGGAGAAGCTATCACGACTTGGTGATTATGCTAAGCCAAGTCATGGGCCTCCCAGCAGCCGCCTACTTCCAGGAGTGGATGGCTTACTACATTGAGCAGATCATACGAGGAAATGAAGACGTGGAAACCAAGATCTCGTTTGACTAGGGGAGTATCATCAGCAACTGCTTCCACGAGCAGTTCGTAAACGTTAAGAAGAGCAACAAGTTCTACATGACCTCGTACCTGGTGTACTCGTTGGCAGATAAGAGGCAATATAGTGGGCTCTTCATGGTGCCGAATGGAGATCATAAATGAGGGCTTAAGCCTTTTGACAGGTACCCTCAGCTACAATACCACTACTTCAAAAAGGAGTACCACCGGATCAATGATGCCTTCATAGGCCATATTATCAGACTGATAGTCGGGGACTTCGAGAGAAGGGTATCTCACAGCGCCAGGGAACTCCTGAGGGAGTATGCCTTCTTGTACATTCAGTTCCCTAAATTTACTTACATCCGTGCCCAGGGATTCACGGAACGGCCGAACAAGCTGCCCAGATACCCAAATGATAGGATTATTCTCCTGGAGCTTTCCCGGCAGCTCCAACATATTCAGGCAGTCTTCAGCCAGAAGCACGTAGCAGGGATCCCTTATCCCATGATCCTCGGCCAGGGCTAGTATCGGCTGCAAACATCTCAATGCGCTGGTAACTCAGAAAAGGAACTCAAGGAGTACAACCTTGAGTGGTACACGGCTCGCCCATGAATGGATCCCCACGGCCATGTCAGGAGGGCGCTAGGGCCGGCATACGCCCACCTGTACCATGTTGAAGATTTCTGGGCAGATTGTAAAGATGATAAGGAGGTCTGCCAGAGACACTACATGCGGATGACAGTGTAGTTCTTGAGAAGAGTACAGTTGTTTCCGGTGCCAGACCAGCTGGGGGAAGATGAATCCACACTGGTGCACCCGAGGTACCCTGCGGTTGCCGACCTGGTGATCCCCTCCATCGACTGGGATGAACAAGAGGTCAAGGACCTGGATACCATCACCCAGCCGATCATAACTCGCACCAAGGAGTGGGTTGATGGGCAAGTGGAACAACTAAAGCGACAAGGGGTAACTCTTACATACGAGGCACTCAAAAGCGGGTCGAGCGCCACGGAGGATGTTGCTGCCTCCACATCAGCTGGTGAGACTTCCAAGTCTCCCCCCATCACCAGGTCCTAGAAGAGAAAAGAAGCAGAAATGGCACAGTCCGGGGGCCCCAAAGAACAAACAACCAAGGATACGGGAGGCTCGTCTCCAAAGAAGCTTAAAAGGACGGTAGTCATGATGGAGATGCAGCCTCCATTACTCCTTCCTCCCCCAGCTGGTGTGCTGCCCACCTCTCAGACCGCGGCTGCCTCATCTCCCCAAGCGGTGGAAATTTCCGTTCACCTTGCTTCTTCACCTCCAGCTGGATCCGTAATCAATATTGACTCCTCTAGCATGACCACTTCCCCTTCCTCTACTGCTGCCATGTCACCTATTACTTCCCTGCCTCTGGTAACAATAGCAGCACCTGTTCCCATTTCCACGGTGCTAGAAGCCATTACACGGCACTTGTAGAGTCTTCCCCTGGAGCTCTCGCAGATTTTAATGGATCCTGCTCTCCAAGCAGCCTTGGCCCAAGCACTCGCAACATCTCAGCCTTCGCAACCGCCAACAGGGCCGCCAGCCATGGAGGCCACCATGCAGATTTCAAAAGAGTTAGAAGAGCAAGAATGAGAGGCTTCGAAGTCCATGGAGGAGGAGGCCGATGACTATTACGAGCAACCCGAATACAAGCGCAGAACCATTGACAAGGTTGCTTATGAAGAGGAAGAGACGGGCTCCTCCGAGGGCAAGGATGAAGGGGATGGCTCGGGAGTTAAAGAGATTGTCCAAACTTTTGATGAAGACATTGAGGAAGAGTCGGCTCAGCAGCCGGGTGAAGAGGGGCAGCCACCGGAGGAGCAGCCCAAACATGCCATCACTGAGGCCGAGGTCCATGTTGCGAAGAGCCCCAGAGCCGAGACTGTCAAAGAAAAGGAAGAAGAGGTGGCGGGAAAGGAAGATCCCACTCAGCTATTGACTACCAGGGCACCCGTCAAAAGCCTCGTATTCTATCAAGACTCTAACGAGGAAGGGGACGCTGCCAAAGAAAAAGAAGAGCTGGAGAAGGAGGCCGAAGTCTTGCCTCTGACAGAGAAGGGTGAGGATAGGATAGCCATTAGGCACCCAAGGACAAGGCCGACATGCCCGACTGGCTAGAAAAGCAACTTGAAAAGACTACTCCTGTCCTGAGTGACCCGAGGTCGAGTTTGGAGGCCATCTTGGCTCGATCTCTAGCCACACCAAAGAAGGAGAAGAAGCCTAAGGTCCATTCCAAGGTAACCATGGACGCTTCTAGCTCTCGGGCTGCACAAGTGGCAACGCCAACTATTGGCCAGGCTGGAGTAAGTTACAACATTTCCACGATCAACCTAGGGACAGCCACCAGAGAACAAAAGGTCAGACATCTAGAGGAGTCAATGGCCACGGTGGTGCATCTGATTAAGCAGGATAAGATCACCAAGGATGAACTAAAGGCGTAGGTTGCTGCCCTAACTGACTACATCCAACAATGGTCTCCAATAGACGACCTCCCCACTACCTCCACGGTCGTGCCATAGCTACTCTCCAAGGAGCAGATAGATAAGCTGGAGAGGAGGAAAAACTTAGAAAAAACCACGGAAGACTGGTTCCAACAGGTTACAAAGGTCAGGAACATAGGGATCGGCTTGGCCGTACAGATAGCCAACAAGTTCCTGGACCTAGTTCAATCCTTGGAAAGCATAAGAAAGCTCTGCACCGACTTCCCTGCGATCTACGACTCTACCTTCCCAAAGGTTGAGGCCATCCTCCAAATGCCAGAAAGCACGTGGGAAGAGAAACTGGAATTGAATAAGGAGGATCACTGGTTGGTGGACATATGGCACAGGGACCTCATTAATCGAAGGGAGCGGATGGAGCAGATCTAGAGTAGGGTGGATCCAGATATTGCATGGATCAAGGAGATCCGAGCGGAATGTGCCGAGTACCTCAAAATGATAACAGGCCATGATATGCCCACGGTGCAGTTGGATGCAGAAAAGGTCAGGTCATACTTTGAGGAGAGGATGAAGGACGGGACAGCTGGAGATATCACAACAGACTTCTTGAGTTTCGCTGCCCGTGCCTTCGATAGATCAGAGCTCTTCAGGGATCAGGGCTCAAAGTATGACGAGGACTAGAAGCGGCTGGAAGAGAATGCTAGTGAATGGAGCTACCAGGCATTGAGATGCGAAATCCTCGAGGTAGACAAGCTCCAGGTCGTAATCCTCAAGCATATTGAACACGCAACCTCTGAGGAGCAACCAGACAGCCCAGCCAAGGAAGAAGACCTCCCAGAAAGGTAGCTACAGCCAAAGAAATAGCAATCAGCTACAGGACAAAAATGCAAATAGTGTCATCCACTAGATGACAAAATAGGGAAAAGATAAAGGATGTTTTTTAATTGTAAATCTATTTGGGGGTAGGTGAAACCCTAATTTGTAATGAATCGTGGCCACACAATGGAAGTGAATCTTGGCCATTCATTTGATTTTGGAAAAGCTATAAATAGAACACTCCTCTCATTTGCAAAGAGAGAGTTGAGTTGTTGTAAAGACATGCTGCTGAAATATATGAGAAATAGCATTGACTTGGTGCATTTCCTTATTTTCTCTCATGTTAATTGATTCATTTCTCCAATCTTAGATGTTTAACTTGAATCTATTTGCTGTTAAGTTAGCTGTTCATGTTATTTGGATAATTTTAGGAATGCTGTTGGCTGTACATGAAAATTCCTGCTTTGTTGATGATCCCTTAGTCCATACTTTTTGCTGTTTGCTGAAGGTAGATAGCTTTGCAAAGTTAGCCTGGACCTGATTTAAGCTGCCTCAAACACTTATCTTTAGTTCATGCATGTATGTGGTTGATGAAGGATAAAAATCTTCAGCCCTTAGAAGATTGCACGATTCCCATGATACTGTGAAATCCCTGGTTAAGTGGGATATTGTTTTGAAGGAATTGTCCATTGCAAGGACTCCATTATCATTGTTCGCAGCAAGCTTTAGGCTTAGGAACTTTCCTTCCCCTTCGCTCTTTTTCACTTTCTTTAGAAATTAAACAACACCAAGGTTCATTATACCTCATAAAGCTGAATCTAACAACTAAATGGAGTTCGAGATTGCTGTTTGAACCTACCGCCAACACCCAACTTCTTTCATGCTAAGAACTCCCCTTTTGAAGATCCGACTTCGTGTTTCACATCCACACTTTGTATTCCCATAAGGCCGCATTGTGATTCCAGCAAATCACATCAAACTACTAAGGTATCTAAGCACTATCATGACCTGACACCCGAGAGACCTTGGGATAGTGTTCTGCAACTCGATTGTGGGAGATTGTCTTTCAAGAGAGGTAGTGCACCTAAGCACTGCCTGTGTTGAGAAGTGCATAAAAACACCATCAACAGTTTCCAAGACTTGACGGGTTCGCTGAGACTCTACATCTAAACACATGAGTCTTACCGAAATGTATTTCATTATCAGTGGTCGGTAAGACATAACAGTTCTCTCACCGAAAAGTAACCTTCATTCCTATGAGTGTCGCTATAGCATACTGTCATTGGGGAGACCTCTTGTAGAATGCTTCATTCATACAAAAAGTTTTTATGCACAAGTCGGTAAGACACCATGAAATCATTATGACATTTTAGCGAAGCCACAACCTTTGCTGATAAGACCTTTTGGTGCACGGTTAGTGAGACAATATGTCTTCGATGAGACTACATACCAAATACATTGAGTTTGGCTGAAGCAAAACCCCAGATGATGTCAGCAAGACAAAACCACTTTGCTGAGACCTATTCTGATACTGCCCAGCTCTACCGATGAACCTCCATATGCATTAGTTGAGGAGATATTTCAAGTTCGATGAGACATTACCCCGATTAAAAAACTCCTACTGAAAAGTTCATCCTCAGTCGCCCAAACCATGTGAATGTCTTTCCGATAGACGTCCACATGCATATGGTCAATGAGACATAACAATTTCGTTGTGACCCTTCACTGATGCCTCAAACTCATGCTGATATATAATTTTTCAACGACAGTCAGTGTGACATACCAATTTCATTGTGACTGCATACCGAAGTAACATGTCTGGCCGAAGTGAATCTTTAATGTGCTAGTCTCCAAGACATAGAGCGCTCGATGAAACAACATGCTGATAGGGATTTCTTACACCAATGAACCACCTCATGTATTAGTCGGTGAGACCCGACTCATTCGGTAAGACCTCTCAGCGATGAACACAAATCATGCCGATAGACCTTTCCACTATCACCAAGACCACTTGAATGTCATGCCGAAAGCTGCATGTATAAAATAAAATCGTTATGACATCAGAAATGTCTTGCCAATAGGCAACATAGACATTTCAAAAATAGATCAGGGAGACCCTGCCATTCTCACAATGATATGTTCTTTTTCTGTCACCAGAGACTGCACGAAGCTCAATCTGATTAGTACCAAAGAAATTAAGATTTTGAATGTAAACTGTCCACTGAATGCCAAGACAAGTAAACCATATAGACAAATCTATATCACAATAAAGTGTGAGAAACCAAACTAAAACTGTCAACAAGTAGAATCAACTGAAAGATATTTTTTCATCAAGGACAAACCATAAACACAACTGAGATCCAATAGGTATTTGTTTTTTTGATAGCAACATGCTAACCCAAAATTATTTAGTTGAAAACCATTAATGCTTGCTATTTTCTCATCTACAAGAAAACCTAATTTGACAAAAGTAGATGATCCTAGTTGATAGGATAATATGGCTTTATCCTTTTTTCATGCTTTTTCCTTCTTAATCATTTTTTTATGTCAATTTGATCTATGTTATCTTTCTTATCTTCTTGTTTTCTATAATCCATGCCATTTGTTTGATTATCTATGTGTCTATGGGAAGAAAGTGTCTCATACTAGGAAATAGAGATGGTAAGAGTTTGGATATGATGAATTTCCTAATCATAGATGGTATAAAGGTCAATGAGGGGATAATTTTGGACTTCATGATCAATGATAGCATCTTAATCAAAGATAGGCTCATCTTCGATGTCATGATTAGAGATAGGATCTTGATCATAGATTGGCTTACTGTGGATATAATGATCATATAGAAGGGATCCTTGGACAAACTCAAGGATAGTATCATGATCAAGGATTGGATTATCATAGATGCCATGACAATCTAGAGGTGATTTTTGGATATCTTGATCTTGATTTGTCTTGCGGTTTATGCCATCATGATTTGGACTTATCTTTTGAAAAATATCTGATTGTTTAGGTAATGGTTCATGTGATTTTTGGAAACTGATAGGATTTTCTTGAATGGACTTCGGGTTTTCGATAGGAAGCTCTAGAGTTAGCTTAATAGGAGATGGAGGGAATGATGGTGGAATATGGTTGAATGGTGTAGGATTATGAATGTGATGGAATTTCCTTTAGAACTTTATTTCACTTTAGAGTTTCCTAAGACTCTCTACTAGTAGTCCTTGCAGATCATTTCTAAATACATTTCTATTGAATACATTTGTGGATGGGGATGGATCTAATTGCAATGGCTTAGTCGATGAAAGATTGTGATAGGATGTGGAGGCTATAAAGTAGGGCTCTGTGATATGGTTTGGTGTTGAGGAAGGCTTTGGATGGAATATGTCTATCCCTTGTCAAGGTCAGGATAAGAATGACTAATGGATTTTGGTTGGGGATCAATGGTATGGATGGTTTTAAATGGTTCTTGGTATTCATGATAGATGGATGGATGACTCGAGTTTATAGGTTGTTGCTAAGTATGTTGGATTTTGGGGTTTGTTGGTATGAAGGGTAGATGGAGGGGTTACTAGAGCTTGTAGGTTGTAAGTATGAGGGGTAGATGGATGGGTGACTAGGGATTATGGTTGATTGGTATTGACAAAGCATGAGTTTTTCAATTTGAATATAACAAATCTCAAGGTAAAATGAAGACATGGTTATAAAATTGGATATGGATGGACAATGGGATTGATTGGTTGGATAAGTTGGTGGAATCCTTTATATGTGTAATGTAGGAAATAGGATCCCACCTGTTTGGAATATGGAACAGGGTATGTGCAGGATCATCATGGAAAAAATAGGCCCTTAAGTGGCAAAAAATTAAGAAAAATTAGAGTTATACAACTTGACATACAAATTTGAATAAGTTATCTATATTATTTCAAAAATATGTAAAAATAGAATCTTTAGCAAATTGAATATAGTTTCTAAACTACTAGTTTTAAAAAAAATCTATTTTGGTGAAATTGAAATTTCAATGTATTGCCAAATTTTAGGGAAAAAATAAAGAAGTAGGTGTATGTCTAACCACCTAACACAATAAAATGATAATTTTTCTAAAAAATGTTTTAGATATAATTAGAGAACTCATACGATGTGATGCATATTTGGAACATGAGAAATTTTTTTCCATGTAAATAGTGTAATTATGAATTTTTTATTACAACTTTTAAAAATATAAAAACTTGTATGTCTGACCACCTTAACTTGGTCAAAAATTCATGAAATTCAATTTTATTTTTTTAATCCTATAGTATGTGAAGCATAGAATGTGACACATGTTTTGGATTCAAAAAAAGTGATAGCGTTTGAAAGCTATAGATGTTTTTCAATCAGCCTATCAATTAGGACTTTCATCGTAATTTGAATAGAAAATGAATAATAATTACTTATTAAATTCAAAGTAAAGAAAAATTTATATTGGTGGAAAGTTGAGAATATCATGTAAAACCCTTTTTGTTTCATCAATTTTCGGTTAAAAAAAAGTCGTCAGCCGCATACCCATCATATTGTTACTTTTTGGCCCATCATGATCTTGCACATACCCAACACACAAGAAGATATGGGATCCTCCTATTTCACTAACATAACATTCAAAGAGACCCCTAGAGATCTCAAGTTAGGGATGAAATGAAGGAGAGAGATATACAATAGGGTGTCCTCTAGAGTGTAGGATTAGAGACTAAATGAGGGTTCACCACCAAGATAGGGCTTGGAAAGATAAGAGATGAATGAATCATGCAAAGTACCATACAAATGACCTAGGAAATGAAACTAAAATACAAAATGATAAACTGAGAATGAATAGAGGTGCACCTAGAAGAAGGATGAGGTAAAAAAAATAAAAAACCTTAAAAACTTGTTGTTTAATGCCCTCTAGGAATCTTACGCCAATCTGGATGATTTAGTCTCAGACTAGGGTTTTTGTGCCAAAACTAGAATCTGACAGTGTGTGATCTAAGACAACTAAAATATGGAAAAAGACTGGTATTGGGACTCATATGCCACAAGTGGTGTATTAGTCTCACTAGGATTTTTCAAAGGGTTAAGGCCTAAATTTTCTCTCCTATCTTCGCTCTTCCTTCCTCACTTTGTATCCAAACCTAAAAACCTCATTCACAACTTGTAGGTGACTTTTTATGAAGATAGAAACCTTGTGATGACTTGATGACTCTCTTCAACCTTGCAACCTAATCTTTAAAGGATATTCAAGCTTCAAGATGCCTAATTCTGTAATTACACATGTAGAAAGATAAAAACTTGTTTATTTGTTAGTAAATTAGGGTTTTCCTTGGTCAAACCCCATTTAGGTAATTAAAAAAAATTATGAGATAATGAAATAAGGACACAAAACAAGAAACATGGAAAATGAAACATGAACAATCATACCTTGAATAATGTCTTGTAAATTTGCAATCTAACATGAAATGGCTATGAAGAATGTAGATCTAGATCAATAAGTGTAGAATAATGCTTAATCTTGGATCTTAAGTGCTACATCACAACACTAGCTCAACAACATGCTTGATGCATCATGAATCTGACTTGATGATGTATCTTGAATTTTTGCAACAAATGATGAAGAATTTTTCCCTTGAATGCCTTAGAAATGATCTTGTAAACTATTTGAATACTATTGTGAAGTCTTGTAATCATAAAATTGCTATTAGGAATTATCTCTTGAAAGTATTAGGTGAAAATGAGTGAAATAACCTTGTATTTATACTTATGATGCTAAATTTCTCAAAATTACAACACTACAAGCTGTTCTTAGATCTAGGAGAACAAAATCCAACCAAGTATTTGAAATAAATTTGATTTTGGGCCACATGTGACTCATATGCCACAAGTGGCATATGAGTCCCATTAGGCATAACTATGGGACACATTTTTCAAAAATGCTTAGAATGATGTGAAATCTAGATTAGGGCCCTAAAATCTAGGTGGGACTCATATGCCCAAGGTAACGTATGAGTCCTAGATCACTAAATATAGGCCACACAACTTTAAAAAACATGAATTATGATTGGTTTTTGGTTTATGTCTAGATTATCATAAAAAAGATGCATTAATTAAGGCTTGTGGATGCAAAATAATGCCAAATAAGGCATAAAGAAGCCCAATTATTTAGTAAAACCCTAGATTAGTGTGAAAGTGTGTTACAACACTCTAAATAAGGCACCAATAAGTTCATTTAGTTTACAAGGGCACAAAAATTAATGTGAAGGTGTAAATAAATAAACTTTACAACATTAAGTTAAGGTAAAATTAGGTTAACTCAACTTAAAAAGGCCCTAAATCCTTGATGTGAATTTGGAGAACACATTACAACACTAGATCAAGGACATATTAGGTCCATTTTAATGTGAATTGTTCCCAAATTAAGAGAAATTGTACCATCTCCAAGAAGGGAGTACAATTTCCATTGTTACAATATGCTACAAGGGCATGTGAGACCTAATCTATGAATTTGAAAGTGCAAGAAAGTCAAATAGTTGGGAGAAGAGGGTAACCCACCCTTCTCCTTCACTTTCTCAAGGTATAAAGTTCTTGGGGGGCGTATTCCAAATGATAAACTCACAACTTCCAAGAGGTGTGTCTTTTGATTCACCCACCCCTATTTATCCTCCACTAGAACAATGGAGCTGAGGTTGTCCTCTAGGCTAATGAAACCCCTAGAAAATCTCCCTAAAAAGAAAAGGAAAACGTGGTGTTTCTGATTCTCAAGATTACACAAGCGTGCAAGTGAAGAGAATATGCATACACTCTTTAAGGATTAAAAGATACATGTTCTTTAATTAACCAAATCAAAATGTGATTTGTTCATTTTAATCCTTCATAAAAAATATTTGAAAACACACAAAATAAGCAAGGCATAAATAAGAGAAGGAAAAATCAGTGTTTTCCATTCTGAATATCACACAAGCATGTGAGAGAAGAGCATACACACTAATAACTTACTAGTCATGACAAACAATTCTTTTTTAATTACACCAAGGATTGAAATCTGTGGTTCAATTTTGAAGCACCAATTGAAATATGCAAGGTGTTGTAAATTGTTAAGTCCAAATTGAAATGTGCAAGTTGCATTGTTCAATTTTAATGATCCAAGGAAAATTAAGGTTGTAGGTTCAATTTTAAACACCAAAATGAAGTGTGAAGATTGTACGGTTCATTTTAGAGCACTAAATTGAAATATGAAGATTGTAGAATTCATTTTAGATGCACTAAATGTAAATGTGTTAATTTTATGCACTAATTTAAATGTGAATCCTAAACTATTTAAACATCTACAAAACTGACTTCCTAGTAATCTTCAACAATAATTTCTCCTAATGTTTCACCACAAGCTGATTTCTAATTTCTGATTTGGAAAAAATGATCTACTTCACCACATGCACCTCAAAACCAAATTTCCAACACTTGAAAGACCTTGAGATTCTCATTAGTGGTTTGAAAGTTATGCTTTTTTTTATGACATGTTAGTATTTTTTAAAAGTGCGAAAAGAAAGAACAAGAAATTTGACCAAGTGATTAAATCTCTAATAATTTATTTTATAATAAAAAAATGAATGAAAATTAATTTAAAATAGAAATTTAAGATGTGCAGCGATAAATTAACAATCCAAAAGTACAAATCAGTAAAATTGTATGATTAACAAAGAAAGGGCCCAAAAACTACAATTTTTAAGTTTAAAATGTTATTAGGCACCAAAATATGGACTATTATATATAAAAATTGAACCCACAACCCTTCTAGATGCAACCTTGATGTTTCTTTCTACTCAAAAATCACCTAGAAATTCTAATTTTAAAACCCTCTTCAAAGTACCTACAACCTACAAGATAGAAAAAACCAAAATCTGATAGACAATAAGGTTAAAAAATGAATTTTAGTGTTCACATTGGGTTCACAAGAATGTATTCATTAAAACAGAAATTAAGAAATTAAAAAAACATGAAAACATAAACAAGCAAATCAAATTTAAATATTATTTTACCGATCCCACTACAAACATCAAATAGAAATAATGTGTTGTTGCTTTTCCTTTGGATGTGGATGCTAAATCTCAACAACATAACAATAGATTTGATTTAATGATTTTATTGATAGAAACTTTGACAGAGTTGATTTGTGTAAAATGTGAGATCCTCCAAATGATGAAGAAATAATATAATTTATAAACTTTTCGAGGAAAAATCAGATAAGAGGTGAGGATGAAGATTTGAGATAACTGAAAAAATTAGCAGAGTGATTTCAACTACAAAATAAAAATTTCCATTTTCAAGCACGAAGAGATAATAATGGATTATTTAATTTGATTAATAGATAATTATGCACATAAAGTTTTCATTTTGAAGATTGAGTTTATTGGTGGATGAAGTAGAGTTAACTAAGGAGAGAAGTTTGAGTTTCTAATACGAAGAAGAGTCAATTGATGATTCAGAAATGGAAAGATTGAAGAAAGAGTGTAACTATAATAAATAAATAAAATAATTTATTTATTCAAATCTACATGGATAATTAAATAAATATATATATATTTATTTAACTATAGAAGAATTTAGAAACTAGTTAATTAAATAAATAAATATATTTATTTAATTATGAAGAATATTAGAGATTAAATAATTAAAGACAATTATTTAAAAAGTGGCCAATTAATCAAACAAACTTAGAAAACAGTTTAGAATAATTAAATAATTAAAATTATTTAGTTATATGGATAAGACGAAATATGAGTATGTAGAGGCATGAGTTTAATCTAATTAAATAATAAGATTATTTAATTTGGATAATTTTTAGTGCCTATATCACTTTATATTAGGACTCTTATTCTAATATATATAGTGACTTGGCATGTCAAACCAACCTAATGCAACATGTTTGTTGATTATTGATAACTAAATACTATTGGCATTAATTTGTGTCATCACTTTGGTCTTTTAAATTTGTAACATCCCATTCCTCTTCTAAATTTTATTTTTCTTGTGTACTTTTTGGGTGTCTTATTTGTATAAATAGACTATATTTCATTAGATTCTCTATCTATAAGTATATTAAAGAAAATATTGTGTTAACATCTACAATAATAATAACATATCCATATGTATTTTTATTTTACTATGTATTTTTATTTTACTTTGCACATCTTCCAGCTCTTTTGGACACCAATGGAGGAATCTACAAGGTCTTAACCATCATTAGGACAAGATCCATATTCCCTCTTTTGGTTTTATGTTCCACTAAATTTTTTAAGCACCAACCTTTATTTTACTTTGTACTTTTATTTTACTTTGCACATCTTCTAGCACCAACCTTTGTTTTACTTTGTATTTTTATTTTTCTTTGCACATCTTCCAGCTCTTTTGGACACCAATGGAGGAATCTACATCATCTTAACCATCATTAGGACAAGATCCATATTCCCTCTTTTGGTTTTATGTTCCACTAAATTTTTTAAGCACCAACCTTTATTTTACTTTGTATTTTTATTTTACTTTGCACATCTTCTAGCTCTTTTGGACACCAATGGAGGAATCTACAAGGTCTTAACCATCATTAGGACAAGATCCATATTCCCTCTTTTGGTTTTATGTTCCACTAAATGTTTTAAGCACCAACCTTTTTAATACATAGAGATAAATCTTTAATACATAGAGATGAATTGATTTATATGACCAAAATTCTATTGTTCAAGGTTAAATTTTCTCAATTAAGAATACATGTGCAGTTTTGATTCTTTATCTAGCATATATTACTTTCCGTTCTTTCAAAAATATTTAATCATAAATAATACCTCTTCAATACATTACATTGCTTGTTTGGTTCTTACAAAAGTATTGATTTATATGACCAAAATTCTATTGTTCAAGGTTAAATTTTCTAGATTAAGAATACATGTGCAGTTTTGATTCTTTATCTAGCATATATTACTTTCCATTCTTTCAAAAATATTTAATCATAAATAATACCTCTTCAATACATTAAATTTTCTAGATTAAGAATACATGTGCATTTTTTATTCTTTATCTAGCATATATTACTTTCCATTCTTTCAAAAATATTTAATCATAAATAATACCTCTTCAATACATTGCATTGCTTCTTTGGTTCTTACAAAAGTAGTTGTAGGTAATTTCAAAAATTTATCTAAACATAGGAGGGTTCAACTGAAATATAAAAGAGATGACCATGATATGACATGCTTTGAAATATAGAACTTTCAAAATGATTTTTTTTAGATTAAGGAAAGCATGACATGTGAATACAACAATTCATTTAGAATAAATAGCATGAATTAGAATGTCAAAAAAATAGATATTGAAAATAGAATTTTATAAAATAGAAGACATACTACAACAATCCTAGTAATAAATAAGAAAGGATGGATATTAGTGAGAACATATTTGGTATCCCAAAAGCAACATA
>VDFB02374380.1:0-12359 GCA_007258455.2 Sequoia sempervirens
AAGAGATTTTTTATTTCATGCTTTAGTTAAATAACACTTCAGTTTGGGTTTAAAATCAATTTCACATATCAATTGGAATTAACAATGAATAATCTATCTTGCATTTTCAAGTTGGATTAAAATTGAACCAAATATCATCATTGTCCCTTGGGTTTAAAATTGAACAAGATGGTTTCACACTCAGTTTTGGTGCTTAAAATGAACCTAACATTTATCTTTAGTGCACTAAAATGAACCATTGTCTACTTTGCTTTCCATGATTGGTAAAATATTAGTGTGTATCCTCTCCCCTTTCACTTCATGCAATCTTTGGTGAAGAGAAACACTCTTAGTTTACAAATTTTTTGAGTCACCCAAAGGCTTGCTATGTATCCTCTCCCCTTGTGCTTCATGCGATCTTGGGTGAAGAGAAATAACATTTCTTTATTTCTTTTATTAGAGAAGGATTCCCTTGAGATACATCCCACAATGGAGAACTGAAGGTGACCTTCAAGCACATTTACCGGTGGGCTATGGTGGGCTATATAAAGTATGCAAAAACAAAAGTAAGTAGCATAAATCCATTGATGGTTACCTTGCGGGCCTACTCTCATGTGAATGAATGGGTCGCTTAGGGGAAGATAGAGACTTTAGTATCTACCATCTGAAGTATACCCAATGGTGTTCATGGTGTCACTAAAAAACCTTTGTATCTAGAGGCCAACCAAGTTTTTTGAAATGATTCTTCAAATTAGTGCACGGGAATAGCACCATTCCTAGAAGTTACTTACCACATTTGGTTTATGGTTGAGGAATAAGGCTTAAGAGTTCACTCTCTTCTAAAAATCTAGGAGTATCAAGGTGGTACATGACCTTGGTATGTCCTATTTGACCCCTCCATAAATTCAAATTAATCACTCTTTCAGGGGTGAGGTAAGCCTACTAAGAAGAAACATACCTTTATTCCTCTAGATTGTTATTGACTGATTTTGTTGAGCTAAAATAGTAAGTCTTATGGAAGAAGACTTGTGAAATATCCCCCTCACCCATTGATTTAGTAAACACATTTCTTGGCATTCAAATGAACTCAAACAAACATCAACATGGTCAAAAATTTCAAACCCTTTGATTATATTTGAGTGCACTTGAAGGACAATATATTACTGCATACCTCTAAATATATCTTGTTTTTATTAAAACAATATATTAGTGGTTTCCTAATATATTTGACCCTATCTCTACTCACTTATATCAAAGTTAACCTAGGGAACTATGGCTTAGCTCTTTGATTTCCACAATGTCAAGATTTTGTGGAAAGCATTTTGCCTTGTTATAAACATTCTTAGTTTTAAACTTTAATCAATACCTTTTATGTGGTAGAATAAAGCTCGCATTAAATCAAAGTTTAATCAATTGAAACCATAAATCAGGTACACCTTGGTCCTATTCTTGAAACATCTTGACTTCCAAACAACAAAGAGCAAATAAGGAAATGCATACTTAAGTTGCTTTTTATTAAAACAATTTTGGGTATAGTACACCTTTGAACATCATACCAAAGTTCTATCATCAAACAAACATTGGTATCTTAGGTTTAAACACTCAAAGGAAAAAGAATGTCTCTCAACACCTTGATCTTGTCACAAGTCCATCTTAGGGTCAAGCATTAGGATCAATCATCACATTAACATCAAAACATTTTACATCACATCTCACCAACAACTTTAAATTTTGGACAAACCAAATCTCCTAGACCTAGGTTTTCATCAAAACATCATCTAGTTTAATTATATGTTTGGAAATGGATCCTTTTTCACACATTTAGTTAGATTAGCACACATACTTTTGAACAATCGTATCCTAATGTCACAAGTCTACTTTTAGGAAAGTTCAGTAGCATCCTTATCAAAACACAAACATCAAAACTTAAGTCTAGTGTTGTCCAAAACTAGGAGTTCATCATTCACATCATCATCCTTTTATCATTCAAATCATCATCCCTTTATCATTCACATCATTGGTCCTAAACACCTTAGAGGTTCACTTCTACAAAAATTTGAATCAACTCAAGAGTTTCAACAATGCAAATCCCACCACAATACTCCCAAAGTTGATCCAAGTTTTATGGTAACAACAAGGTCAAAATATAAGAGAGACATGAAGCAAAACTAAAATTTATCTACCTTGAGTGATCCAAACCTTACAGTGCAAGAATTTGATCCTAGATGTTTCACCACTCCATCATAAAATCCACCTCAAACTTCATATGAAATGAGGTACCAAGTAGAGGATGTTACCATGAATCCTAATGAACTTATTGCAGAAGAACTACTTGAGTTGCAACAAGATCCCAAGACTCACCATCTTATCAGTACTATGATGGAATCAAATCCAACCCAATGCATGTTATCCTTGGAAAAAAGAGCTAAACTTCCTTCCACCTTTGATTTGAACACATTAAGGGAACAACCTTTGGTGAATGTTTCATCTATTCCTCAAACATCTAGCACACAACTCTTGGTTCAAAATGTTGTTCAATCTATCACTCAACCATCCTCACTACATATTATGGTGGTTTCATCTAGTCTTGCAACTCAACAAGAAACTCAACTTGGTAACACTCAAAATTTACGGAACAACACAAATTTTGGTACTCAAAACATAAGCATCTCCCAAAACATCTCCATTCCACAACACCCTCAACATCCAAACACACCACTTACATCACATATCCACAACACAAATGTGGCACTAACATTTTGTGCCCAATCATATTCTTCAATCACAACAAATACCCAAAGTGTTCAAACCAAACCAATGTTCTTAGTGTTCAACAACCCCAAGTCAATCTCCAAGGACAAATGAACACAACATTGTAAGGCCAGTCATCAACATTGCAAGGTCAATCATCACAAAACCATCCAATTGATCCCCACAATCAAATAGTTCCACAAGTGTCTCAACATCAAGGAAATACATCAAATCAATTGATCCCAAATCAAATCAATCAAGTTAATCCTCCAAGCCAATTGATCCCAAATCAAGGTATGCCACTAGCATCATAACACCAAGTGGCATCATATCAAATTTCTCAACCTTTGGTTCAACATCAAGGAGTCCCTCAAACAATGCAAAATCAAAGGGGTCCTCAAACTTACATTCCTCCTTCACAATCCCAAATTAGCACAACAAAATCAGGGACAAGCTTCTTCACAACAAGGACAACATGTTCTAAATCAAAATCAAGTGTCCAACAATCAAAATTTGGTGACACATCAATACCAAAACCAAAATCAACTCAATCCACCTTCACAAGCCACTCACAACATGGTTCCACAAAATCCACCACACATTTCACAAAATCAAAACATCCCATCAAGCCAATACATGCAATCAAGCCAATATGTCCCAAATGAAAACACCATGCCATCACCTCAAGGACAAAGTACTATTGCTTATCAAAATGCTATTGCATATCAACAAGATCAATAAGCTCAATTGCTTACACAACAACAACGGGCCCAATTGCAAGTGCAACAAGCACAAGCTTAATTGCAAGCACAACAACAAGACCAATTGCAAGCACAACAACAAGCTCAATTACAAGCACAACAGTATGCTCAAAAACAATAACAACAACAAGGCTTGTATTACAACCAACAACAACCATATGCAAATTTGCAACAAAATGTCCTTAACCAAAATTCACAAGGAACATACAACACACCTCCACCATTATCACCATTACATACACAATATCAAAATCCACCATACACATCATATAACACATTCAATATGAACACACCCCATTATCAAAATCCTGCATACAACTCATCTACCATTCCACAATACATGTATGCTCCACCACCAAACAATCCTCAAGAGGACCTTTCATCACAAATAAGAAAACTTACGCAACAAATTCAAGATATCCAAGCTAGGAAAATAAAGAAATTGTATGTCATACAAGACTTATGTCCATATCCTTTTGATTGTAACATTGCAATGATACCATTCCCATCAGGATTTGAGATCCCCAAATTTGACAATTACAAAGGGCATGGAAATCCAAAATATCACATTAAGAAATTTTATGTGACGTGTATGGAAGTAGCATACAATGAATCCTATTTGATGTGTCTCTTCACATGTAGTTTGGGAGGCCAAGCTATAGAATGGCTTTTGAATCTACCTCCTAGGATCTAAACTTTTCAAGAAATAATAGATCGGTTTGTAGAACACTTCTCCTACAATCTTGATATGGACATAAGTTTGGAGGAACTATATACCCTTAAACAGAACAAGGGTGAATCATTTGCAAAAATTTTGCAACAATGGAGGCATAGAGCTAGTAAATACTGTGATTAGGAGAAAACATGGTCCCAGAAATGAGCAGCAACACAAAACATGCAATAAACCACCTAAACACCTAACACCTCAAGATTGAGAAAATGATTAGCTTAACAAAACAAAATGGAACATTTTACCTCGTTGAGTTGTTCTTTTGGTTGGCCCTTCGATTGTTGACGCGATATATGCTCCTCTTGATGGCAAAAGATGCAAGTGTGAGATGCAATATGGATGGAAAATAGGTGAGAATGGATGCAAGTGCAAATATTTGGCTAAGTATGGTTTAAATGAAAAATTTGCAAGAGTTTGGTTAGCACAATGATCTCCTCCAAAATGAGAGAAAAGAGGGGGTATTTATAGAGAATTTTAAATTCTCTAAAGAAATGGACAGTTGATATTAAACCAACAAGGCCAAAATGTAGGGCTATGGTGAGTTGAGAACTCACAAGCCCTCACATCTTGACATGTGGCATGTGAAGTGGCTTCAGAAAGATGATGTGGACATGACATGAAGGTACTACATAGTACATCTCCTCATAAAGGAGGTCCTTGTCCACATGTGGGTGAGAGGACATGTGAGGAATTAAAAATTCTTCAAATATTCACATGGGAATGAGAGAAAAAATTTAAAATTCTTTGAAATGCATTGGGGGATTAAATGTGAATTAAAAATTCACATGGGGAAAGGGGTGCCTTCTCCAAAAGGAGAATTTATTTAATAGGGTTGACTTAGCACACATTCCATAAATGACATGGAGATTAGGTTGACCTAATTAAATGATTAAGGTTTTGCAATTACCTGATTAGACAAATTAATGACATGTTAGAGGCAAGTGGGAGATTAGGAAGAGTTCACATGTGGCTTGATGTGACAAGTCAAAGATCACATGGGGAAGAGAAAAATGAATTTAATATTCCTTGGAAAGATAAAAGGAATTAAAAATTCCTTGAGAGGTTGATTAGGCTAGTTAATGAAGATTAGAGGAGGGCTAGGTGGCTAAGAGATATTAGAGGCCAACTTGCAAAAGTTGGAAGATGTGACACATCCTAATCAAGGATTAGGCATGTGCACATCCTAATGATGAGATTAGGAGAATAATTAGGATTAGAAAGGGATGTGACATGTGAGAAATTAAATGTCATATTTATTTAATTCATTTGATAAAAAGAAGAGTAAAGGGTAAGGTATTTAATTGTTAACTAAATACCTTAGGGGTTTGGCCCGAGTGGGATATTAATTAAATATGGCGATGTGCTTAATTAATCAAATGAGGGATGCTTAGGCGAAAGGGGATAAATTTGGATAAATTAAGTGTGCAAATTTAGGTGTCTACATTTTTCCCCTCTTTGAGATGGTTTTACAAAGTAGCATCATTTCAAAGAATATTAAAACATAGAACGTAGAAGAAGATGGTTAGATTGGGAAAGATGCCCCAGTCATTCAAAGGAGTGACTAGGAAGGGAAAAAAATGATGAAAATTAGGGATGAAGGATGCCCCCTTGAGAGGACATGTGGGTTCAAGAGAACATAGGTGTGCTCTCGAAATGGAGGAGATAATGCAAGTGGTATATGAGGAAGATGATGCAAAGTGATGGGTAAGAAAGGATGAAAAGGCGGCAGGAGATTGGAAGGGGAGAGTGATGAAGGATGAATTGATGGGGGGATTTTGATAGATGAGAGGATGGAGATGAAACGCAATCCAAATGCAATTTTCCATCTTTAGGAGCACTAAGTTTTGCTATAGCAGAAGACACAATACACCAAGGTATAAAGGACCAAGGCGGATTAGTGTCTAATGCATGAAACAAACACATCAAACAAGAAGGCTATCCCAACACCCCAAATTCGCGATGACCTTGGTTGGGCCAAGTATTGGGATAACCACAAGCACACAAGGATGCCCCATTGTAACACAAGACCTTAGAGATCTTGGTGGGCACTATGTGAGACAACCGAGAAGACAACAACAAAGAAAAGATCAAGATACGCCCATATGTTGACTAGTCAAAGCACACCATGATATGATGAATCAAGGCGACCATGACAAGTGATGATAGGGAGCTCAAATGATAAACAAAGCCAAAAGCATCAAAATATCACAATCAATTTCAAAGCGTCCTTTGCCATAGGATCAAAGGGGGATGGATGGGATTGTCCGAGGTTTGATAGGAAGGATGCATCTGTTGGAATAGATGATGGATACTAAAGCTGAAAAGACCAATATGATGCGAGGCTATTCAAAAACCCGGTGGATCTTACGATACAAAGTGGATCTCATTTGTTAAGAACCCATTAGATAAAGGGAATAGCTTCGATGATGTGACACAAAGATAGGATCTTGACACATAAGTAGCGACCCTAGGGAGCTGAGAGGCGATCAAAGGAATTAGCTACCTAAAATGAAAAGAGTAGATCCCTCGTAGTTCAATAAAAGGCTAGCGACTGACCATGATGGAGACTTTGATGGATGGCGAGGATGGAAAAGAAAGAAAAAGGCGATGATAGATGATAAAGAAGCGGATAGACAAAGCCTGGAATTCGAGATCAAATGATAGAGCCTTGCCTACGATGGCAGCGGGGAACGCGTAGTTCGATAAAAGAGTGACAACTAACCATGAATAAAAGCGGGAAGAGGAACTGATGGAGACCTCGATGATGGATGACAATGATGGATGATAAAAAAAGGATCGCACGAGGCCGGATCAAATGATCAACCTTGCCTATGTTAAAGCACAGGGGCAATGTAGTTCGACGAAAGGACAAAAAAAAAAATGATGGATAAAAGATGATGAGATAACCATGACAAGCGGATAAAATGAAGGGACCGATACGATGAGACAAGATAGACCTGTTGGATTGGATAAGATGATGGTGATCACGAAGCTCAAAGATGGGATAGTTATCCAAATCATCAAAAGATGAATTGGGAGGCCGGAAATAAGGCGAATAGATGAATAGTGAGAAAAATGGAGGAGATTGAAAAAGATGTGTAAAAAGAAGCGGAGTGATGGCGATAAGATAGATGGCATTGGATTGCATGGGGAGTAGCACATAGATATATACAAATGACAAAGGGATTATGAGATGGGATGAGGATAGGGGATGGGGGGAGGAAAAGGATTGTTTGGATGGATTGGATAGAGGGATAAGGATTTGGATGAGGAAAAGGTTACCAGATGGATAGATGAAAAGGGATGTTATGATGGAAGGATAGGAAGATAAGGATGGGGAGATGGATATAAGGATTGTTTGGAGGGATAAAAGATAAGGACGGGGAGATGGATATAATGATAAGGAGATGAGGATAGGAAATGGAAGGGATTGCTCTGATGGAATGAATGATGTCTCCAAGGACTATACCACAAAGGAAGATAGATTCCCCCACTCTAAATGTGTCATGTATAATGAGGTATGAGGGATGGAAGGTAGAAGGATAGGCTAATAAAGGAGTGGGATGGATATGGATAGGATGAATGGATAAGGAAGGGAGGTTGAAGAGATGTATATTGGTGGATAAAGGAAGATAGACAAGTGCAGATGAGGGGAATGTATGTTAAGAGGTGTCCAAAGCATGTTTATATGTTTTCCCCTATCATTATCAAGATCACAAGTAGGATGGAATGATTGGGATAAATGAGATATACCAAAAAAGATGTGTAAGATAGGTAGGATGGGAGGTTGAATGAAAATGATGTATAGCTTGAGGCGGGTGCACAGCGAGGAAGCATAGTGGATGGAAGGAGCATATATCAAAAATTGCCCCAAGAAGTGTAGATGGGGATTTCACATAGCCTTTGTTTGCAGGGTTTTTAGATCATGGTACTTATTCAAAGGTGCTTGTTTGCTTAAGTTTTCACCATTGGACATATTATTTCTCTTTACTCTTATTTTTTTGATTTTTTAATTTTATTTTTTTTTACTTTTTTGGATTTTTTGATCTTTTTGGATAGCATGCGGAAGGAGATGGATAAGGATAGGGAGGTGAATAAGTGGATTTAGAAGACATGCAATAAGGAGATGGATGAAGGACTCAAGCATCAAGATCTATATGAGGTATTAAGAGCCCATGTTCGAACCGACTGTTGGATGTTGGTACAACCTTATTAGGAGAAGTGGATTATGCGAGAGGATGAATTAAAGGGATTTGATGGGGGAGATGTGGGGTAATGGGTGGGATGCTAGAAAGGGTATGGATAGAATGATGGGGTGGATGCGTGATGGGGTGGTGTGTTCAAGACCAACATTGGCACATGTGGTGGTGGATGTGAGAAGATAAGAGGATTAATGGATGGAGAATGTGGGGATAATGGAGGAGATGAAATAGTGAATTTCGGGACATAGGGACTCAAAAAAGAGTTAGGAGAGGGTGGATGAAAATGATTAGCTTTTGGATGAGCAATTTTGGATGTTACAGATTTTTCATTCGAAGGCATTGCATCTTTTTTCTTTGAGAACCACATGGTTTTGATCTTTGCTTTGGTGGGCCTTTGTGGCCTACGGATTTGATTTGGATTTAGATTTTTCTTCTCTTCACCATGTCTTTTAGAAGGGACATGGGGAGCTTTAGATTCATGTGGATGTTTGGATTTATGTATTTTGACTTTGGCATCCAAAGTGCTTTCACTAGCAATGGGATGGGTGTAAGGAGATGGATGATGTGGAGCAATGGAGGTAGGATTATGAGGATTACGTGTAGATGGAGAATGTGTAGGTATGTGCCATTGTTGATCCTGATTAAGGGACATGTGAGTAGGATGTTTATGATGGATGACATGGATAGGTGTTGGATGGATGAAAGGATGAGATGGAGGAGGTGATTTTAGGGTATAGGGGCCCAAAATAGATGTAGGACCTGGAGGAAACATGGACAGAGTAGATGGAGGATGGGAGATGGTAGAAGGAGGAACATAAGGACCCAAAATAGATGGAGTAGATGAAGGAGGAATGTGGATGGTTGTTTTGAGGCGATACGATAGAGGAGGGATGGCAGCATATATGACCTAGTGGAGTGATGGGAAGAGCCAACATTTCTTTTGGAAAAGGCTTGTTGAGGACATCTAGAGGTTGTACCAACATATTTAGATTGTGAGTCTTGGGAAATAGGTCCAAGACCTTGCATGAAAATTTGTTCTTTGACTTGCATGGGCTCTAAAATACCTTGCTCATGAAGGTCTAGACCTTTTCCTTAATAGTTCATTTTCTTGAGCATGCGATCCATGATAGGACATGATAGGATTTTTGTTATTTTGAAAACATGATGCCAGTCCATTATTAGGTGGAGGATGATGGGTGGTATATACACCATGTTTTTCTTCTACAAGGAGGCCACCATGGAAGAATGTGAGAGTACTAAGGGGATATGCAAGCAGTGTGGGGATAGCAGTTTTAGGCGATGATGTGGGATCATGAGAGGGAGATGATGGGATAGCAGCATTTGGATGGGTGGTATCAGGAGAGGGAGTAGGGGATATGATAGGATCTATATTTGTGGTAGTGGGTTCATATGATAGCATGCTTTGGATTAGGCTCTTGGCATGACTCATCATGTGCAGGAGGCATGATAATGGAGTCTTGGTGGGACTCTTCAAGTGGGGAAGATGGGGGGATGGAGGATTCAAAACATTCATGGGAATGGATTTTAGTGACACTAGGAGTGGAAGAAGTGGATTGGATTTGGGTGTCATCGATGGGTTCAACGGCTCTCGGAGTAGGAAGTGGGTGTTCAATGGATTCGGTAGATGTGATGGTAGGATATGGGGGCTCAGTGGATTCAGAGGATGTGATGGTTTCGATAGTTTGAGTGGTGCTAGGGGTGGTATCATCAATCATGGGTGTTGGGTGGAGAAGGTTCTTGTCACCAATGATCGTGGATGATGGGTTGGGATGGAATGATTCCACAACTTCAAGGTGTGGAGTGGGAGATGTCTTCTTTGTTATAAGTCCTTAGAGAACTTCTGGAGTGAGAAACTTGAATACTCTAGACTGAGATGGTGTGGTAGGAGTGGATGAGGGATTATGGACTGGTGGGGGATTAGGAATAGCGATTGGTGGACTAGGATTAGATGGGGGAATGGGATTGGATGTAGGATTGGGAATAGAAGGGGGATTAAGATTATATGAAGGGTTAAGATAGGGGTATTGGAATGGTGAATTAGCACACGAGGATGCAGGTGGTGGATTGTAGTATGGGTATTGGGATGGTGGATTAGGATGGGAAGATTGAGATGGTGGATTGAGATAGGGAAATGTGGATGTCAAATTAGGATAAGAAGATGTGGATGTTGGATTAGGATAGGACGGTGTGAATGTAGGATTAGGGTGAGAAAATTGGTATTGAAGATTAGGGTAGTGGGTATATCACGGATGAAGAAGGATTGAGATAGGAGGATGTGGATGGGGGATTAGGATAGAGAGTGTGTGATGAGACTAGGATAAGAGGATGCGGGTGTTGGATAAGAGGATGATGTAGATGAAGGATATGATGGATATGGTGGATATCCCTTGTCAAAGGTAGCATAAGGAGCATGATTAGGCATGGATGAAGACATAACGAGATAACTCGAAGGGGTGATTGGATTTGGGAAAGCGGGTGGAGAAAGCTTACTAGTAATGATAGTGTCAAGGGGATCTATGTCATATTCTTCTTGATTGATAAGACTTTCGTTATCGTTGTCGACATAATTAGGGTTTCCCTTGTCTACTATTGAAGGAGGATAAGGATTCATGATGATGAAAGGATAAAGAGGATGGATCAAAGAAATGGGATAGGAATGGACTAAAGCTCAAATTGGGATTTAGGTTAAGCTTAGATCGGGATTGGATTAAAGCTCAGATTAGGATGATTGGATGATGTGATGGGATTGATTTTGACGATCGGATTTGATTATCAAAGGATGATTATGACACCGAATCTACTTCAAGATGGAAGTAGATTGATTGGGTCAAAGGTGATTGGATAGGGATGCGATTGGATTGGATTGGATAAGATCGATCGATGATTGATAATATCGACTGATGGATCAGATAGGATGACGAAAGGGACTTTAAAACCCCGTTGAGAGATTACCCTAGGTGACGTAGGATACTGATTGATTGGATTAAAGGATAAATGGATGATTGCGACACCTAATCCACTTTGAGATTGAAAGTAGATTTATTGGGCCGACGATGATGATTAACTTAGGATGGATGACAATCCTAAGTAGATGTTGATGATGACGATCAGATCAGACACTTTGGTCAATTTGGATAATAACTTGAAATGAAGTTCAGGGGATTTGGATGGGGAAAACGATGATTTGATTGGAGGAACAGATGATAAAAATGGATGAACGAATACTCAAAATGAGTAAACGATTGATCGGAATGGATGAACGACTACTCGGAATGAGTAAACGACTACTCATAATGGATGAATGATTCTCAAAATGAGAAGATGAAGATCTGGAATAGATGAAAGATTACTTGAAACGAGTAAATGATTGATCGAGACTGAATGAACGAATGCTCAGATTGGGAGAATGACTCTTGGAATGGATGAATAGGACAAAATTGAATAAGATGGAGGGAGGGATCTTAAGATTTGTTTCGATATCCAAAGATCTTGACTGCAAATGGACTAAAGCTCAGATTAGGATTTTGGTTAAGCTCAGATAGGGATTAGATTAAAGCTCAGATTAGGATTGGATTGAAGCTTAGATTAGAATGATTGTAGGATGTGGTGGGATTGATTCTATGCCAAGTTTCAGGGTTTAAAGGACGTAAGGTGCTGACAATCAAATTTTTCCAGATTTGGCAATTTTCAAAAATTGTCAAATTTTGCCATTTTAGGAAACTTCACGGACATACTTTTGAGAGTCTAGTTTTTTTCCAAAAAATACCCAAAACTAAGATAGGATGAATTTCCAACTAACATCCCAAATCTGAGACATGCATTCTAAGTTATCAACAAAATTGATTTTTCAAAAACTGAAAAAAAAACACTAAATTGCAATTTTGAGGGACAAGATGAAAGTTTGAGGCCCCAAAA
>VDFB02374382.1:0-14872 GCA_007258455.2 Sequoia sempervirens
ATTTGTCCGATGTCTTTGGATTTGCATTGTAAGTACCCAAGACAGCCTTTCTAATTGCAGGAAACCTCAACAATTCAAAAGCAGAAAGGTTTACCTTTAATTTCTTGAATTCCTCCGCGACATATGAAGCCATCTGTTCTTCACTCATGTCAGTGGAGACCTCCTTAGGTGGCTCCTCTGCCTTATCCCTGCTTGCTTGAACAGTCCTTTCCTTCTGTGGTTCTGCTTGAGGTTGTCTATCTTTCGAAAAGTACTGCTTGGAAACCTGTGGATAAGACGGATTATTGCTCGCATTAGGATCTGGAGGGGTACTAAAGTTATTGGGAGGAATGGAAGTGGTGAAGGACCCTCCAGGCTGTGGGCGTCTGTGAGGCATATCCCTCAATCCCTGTCTCTGAAACATCTGAACTTCTTCAACATAAGCTTCGTCCTGATCCAAGGGACCATTGTAATTTATATTTCCTTCGTCAAACAACCGGGCCACCTCATTCCCATTACAAATCTGATCTGTTTCATCACGGGAATCGGGTTCTTCTGGCATATTTTCCTTGCTGGCTGGAAAAGGAGCATGATTCAATACCAGCATAGGAGAATCATAGGAGTTAGAGGGGACAATCTCCTGTCCATTAGCGTTATTTTCCACCTCATACTGAAAAATGGAGGCTGCAGTTTGAAATTCCGGACATTCCAGTTCTGAATGCTGGCTTGTCTTATGGAGTCTACACCATCCTGATAGGGCTGCCTCTGCCAAATATACACCGTTAGGAGGTTTATCCTGGCTGACTTGTTTGTTCACAGATTGATTAACAATCTGATTGGCTGGCTGATCCAATGGAGTAGGAACTCCTCCATTATTAGGCCCTGTATTCCAAGTTCTGTTTTGTCCTTGTGGTGGCCTTTTATCAAATCCTGATCCACTTCCTTGGCCTCTATCAAAATTCTGCCTCCTTTCATTATTGAAACCTCTGTCATTGTTGTAGCCCCTATCCTGGTTATATCCCCTATCATTGTAGATCCCTCTGTCATTACGCTGTCCCTTGTCAAAGTTATGTCCTTGTGAGAACTCCCTGTTCTGATTAGATTGCATTCCCTTCTGAGCAGCTTGCAACTGACTATTCTGATTTCTCAGGTAAGTCACTTCCAGATTTAACTTCTTGATTTGTTCAGCCATTTCATCAATTCTCTCCCTATTAGGATCTTGGTAAGGGATCTGGTTCGGGTTACTCTGAGGGGGAATAGGCATTGTGGCGGATCCCAAAGACTGGTGCAGCACCTCAGAATTCTGCAGGTAAGCAGGGAAGCTATTCTGCTGTGACTGATACATGGGTTGGTTCACTTGTTGTTGAGGGAAGTTTGTCATAGGAGAGATTTGGTTCATGGGATGACCAGGGTGTGGTACTATGGGTAATTGGGGAACTGGGTTCATAATTGGGGTATGATTGGTGAGAGCCTGATTTACTGCCTGAATCTAGTTGGGATGTGCAACTGGTCCCAGAGAAGGCAATGGCCCCGTCAAGTGCTGTCTCAAGTCTGTGCTAAGCTTGACAGCCTCCGTATAAGCATCTGTCAAGGTGGCTGGAGGGTTAGGTCTCCATTTCAGAAAGGTTGCCGTTAGACTATCCAGAGCTTCATAATATACTCCCAGGGCAGTACCATCATCTAGGACATATGGGTCTTGCAATCTGGTGAACGCACGATGGAATCTATTATTGAAACTGGCTATGGGTTCATTGACTTCTCTCTTGACTTTGATAAATTGCAGGTATAACTCATTAGCACTGATGGGTATTCGGAACTTTTGCAGAAAGGTCTTTTCAAGGTCACTCCAATTCTGAATTGAGCCAGCCGGGAGATGGTTGTACCAATAAAAGGCTTCTTCACCCAGGGAATAAGGAAATAACCTACAAGCAACATCTTCATGGACAATTCCTCTATCTTTAAGGCAAGTTTGGAAAATCCTTATGTGTTCTTCTGCAGTTCTATTCGGGTCATTCACATGGAATTTCGAGCAGAAATGCTCAGGATTTTTGGGCATTACATTATAAGCACCGAAGGACAAAGGTGACGGATTATTGGCAAGGAAAGCCATTGGTAAGAGCGGGGGTGGAGGTTGTGGTTGGTTAATGGCAGGTTGGGGCTGTTGAGGGGGAACCTCTTCAGGAACGGGTATTGCTTCAACCTCAGGGTGAGAAGATATGGACGATGTTGGTGAAGGGATAGGTAATGATGATACTCCCCTATATGAGGATGTGGATGATGTTGGTGATGGAGCGGGCGATGATGATTCTCCTCTCCCTCTAGTCCTTCTTGACCTATTGGGAAATTGAAGTTCCTATAAATCTTCGTCTCTGGTGGTGGATCTGGTATTTCTCCTAAATCTCTCTGGAGAGATGGCATTCAAGAAACGATCCAGTGTGCTCATTCAGGCCCTCCTTCTAGCGCCAATCTGTTGATGGTGTTTTCTACACAGCAACAACTCAGACAGAATACGATATCCTATCTCTCTTGAAAGGTAATCTTCAACAATGAATTAATGAAAATCACCCCAAGGTCTCTCGGGTGTTAGGTCATAACAATGCATAAAACAACTCAGATGAAATGTGAAATTGCTGGTAATCACAATCGGACCTTACTACAAGCAGACTGAACCCTTTCAATTTATCAGATCTGACAATATGATGATCTTGAATCCTAAGTCTAACCGAATAATAAAGAAATTGCAAAAGATAGGGATGCAAGGAAAGTGATAAGATCTAAATTACCGAAAGGACAAGCACTGCAAATGACATATATCTGGAATGGACCTATCTCAAATAACCAATTCCTGTTTGACTCACAAAGCAATCTTACAGGAACAGTACAATCTTCTGAGGAATACAAATTTTCAAATCATAGACTTGGATCTACAACCGAACTTAAGCACATTTGAATATATGGTCCAGGTTGACTGCACCAGCCTACTACAAGCAGATAGTTACTAGGAGTATAGACCAAAGATAGCTACCGACATTCCAAATATGAAATCACATACACCATTTATCCAACTAAACTAATTTATTTCTAAACATTAAACCCTAGATCTTCAAGCAATATAAAAGATAGAACAAAAGAAACATGCGAGATGAGATAACACAAACGATTTCACCAGGAAAACCACAATGCCTTCAATTGTATTAATCATCAAATGCTGCAACAATTCAACTGTTCTGAATATGATATTTGCTTATAGAAATTCTAAAAAAACTCTAACTATTGCTCTTGCTAATCTCTACTCTCAAAATCTTCTGAACTGAACTCTTACAACGAGGCAAGAATGCCTATTTATCAAATTTTCCCCCCAAAACATGTCGGCCCAGCCAAACATTTTTTAAAAATAATCAAACCCGCCAAAACAGGTCGGCCAAGGAAACAAACTAAGGCACACATTTAATGCCATCATCCAAGTTGGCCAAGGCACAGTCTCCAAGGAAGTCTGGTCCAATGCATGCCCTATGATAATAGGGAAGCACAAATCTCGAGGTAAACATTAACCGCTGCTTCCTTTGTCTTTCCTCCGCGCTGGTGACCCTTGGACCTTCGAGAAAACTCCCTCCAGCTCAACAATGGGTGGCAATGGCAAAACTTTGAGCCGGCATTTAATCGACTCAATCCCTTCATTGGACCGCTCAATGGTTTTCTTCCAATCCTTTCTGCTAGTCAGGTATCTATCTATCACTGCCAAATATGTAGCTGCATCATCAAGCATATGGCCAGTGACAACCTCATCAGTCAGGGCCTCAAACCTCATACTTGCCACCATTCCTTCAGTGTGATCTAAGCAGGTGCTTGGGCCATCTTATTCCTCCCACTGTCATTACTTAAAAAATGCAAATGCAACCATCATAGATTGCGATAAGATTAGGCATCAATGGTTTTTCTTCGTTTCTGTATCTTTTTCAGACCTCCCTGCCTGATCTGTAATGCCTCGAACCATTCCCACGGTTCATCCAATCTGGTGGAGGGGAGAATTCCATCCTTGCCCAATTGTTCCTTGCCATGCCCTAGAATAATCTTTGTCTTCTGCAGCAGGGAATCGACATCATTCTTATCCTGAGAAAGGATGCTTTCCATCAGCTCTTTTCCTCGGACTGCATCCTTGCCAACAGACAGGATCTCCTTAATAGCTTCATCCCCTTGTGTCTGAACACTCATCAACCAGTCTATGGTAGCTTGTGTGGAGGCCTTCATCTTCTCTATGCCAGAGATCGTCTCCTTTGGCAGAAATCCAGGAGTAGAAGAGGAGGACGGATGGAGGGACCGTAGAGGTTTCATGACCTCTTCTAGGCTTTTCCTCAACCTTTCATTTTCCTTTTCAATTCTGCTTTATGCAGGTCTCCTCTTTGTCATCTGCAATTCTGACGCCGGCCCTCGAGATTCCTCAGTGTCTTGCTCAGGGAGGCCGGCCCAGGTTAATAGTTTGAACCACGTAATCACAGCACTGCTACCTCATCTCTTATTTTACTTATGAGGGGTGTGATGTGGACTACGGTTGTACTTCATCCTTTCAGGAAATTATCATGGCCTTCTTCTTCTTATACAATGGGATAGCAGCCATCCAGTCAAGAGAGTGTCCTCCTATCCTGTTTCTTCCCTTGCCTCTTCCTTTTCCCTGCTTGATCAGGAGCTCAGAGGAGTCCTGTCCAGGATTCATGCAATGTCGATTTCCCGGGTCCCTGCAGCTTGGCTTTCTCCTCTTCTGCTACTGTCACCTCGACTTCTTCTTCAGTTGTTGCCTTGTCATCTTCTTTCTTCTCAGGGGTCTCCTTGCTCTGAACGGCCTCCTCAATGCCCAATTCTGGAAACACTGGTGATGGAGTCCGAGCAGGCAGGCCTTCCTCCGGTTCTGGCGATCCGCGGCCCTTCTCACTCTCCGAAGAATCCTCGTACTGTACCAAGGGAGAAGTGTGCCTCTCCTCTGTCTCTGCATCAAGCTCAGCAGCCTCACTGAATAATGCCCCTTCTTTAAACGGCTCTGCCTCTCCGCTGATTTCCTGTTCATCCGGATTCTCCAGTTCTGTTACACTCTGTGGAGGAGAGACAGGCTTGTCCTGTTCAGTGGCTGGCAATATTGGAGAAGAATCCTTTGGCTGTGGAGCATCCTTTGGGGAAGGAGTTCTGGATCTTCTAGTGTATACTTTGGTCTTCTCCCCTCCGGAGCTTTCCACATCCACAATTGGGGGTTCATCCTCTGAAGTCGTCTGGCCTTTCTTTTTCGCCACCCTTGCAGTTCTGGCTTTCTTGGGCGGTGGAGGAACATCTTCTTCTTCAGCTTTCTCCGCCTCCTCCTCATCCGAGGACTTGCTGATAGTCAGGGTCTTCCATCTGCGTTTGCCGATAGGTTTCCTTTTTGCTGCAGGTTGAGTCCCCTTAGGACTTCTAACTTTGATTTTGAAGGGAGAGGCCTTGGCTGTCTTCCCTTTGGGGTCCTCTTCCCCGGATTCTTCAGAGGTGGACATGGGGTTGAGATTCCCCATCAGGTCGAAAGTGAAGGGTACATTGGCATTTTCCAACACCCATACCTCATGTTTGATCCAAGCAAAGGTAAATTTTAGCACTGGAGCCATTAAGCCTTCCAACTCTGTCATCTCAGGCTCATTCCAATCAATATCTGCTACTGACTTATCCTTAATGGGCTCATATACGTGGTCCTAGACCATTTTTCCATCATCTTCCAGCTGATCCGGAATCAGCTTCACATTGTATTGCCTAATTGCCTCTACTGGCAGCCGGGAATACCTTTTCCTTCGTGCATCAAGGTCATCCTTGATGTTGACCCAGTAGTCCTCCAAGTCCTCTTTGTGCCTGTATTCCCGGGTAGCCCTTTTCTGTGCCCCTCCGGTGATGTCAAAATTCATTCTCTTTGAATGGAAAGAGAATCCATAGGCGGCCAATTCCTCACCTGCAGTGTGAGCTGATTGAATGGAAGGGCACATCACATCCACGCCAATCCCAAGAGGGAAGTCACCTCCAAAACCAGTTTTATGTTTCTCCCTCTTCACCACCGTATCGAACTCAAAAATTTGTCTTACGACCTCCAGTAGCACTATGTGATCAGTGGGATACCGGGGCAGTCTGTAGGGAGCAACGGGGCATCCATCAATCCGGAGATAAGTGAAAGTGGGGAACTGGATGAACCAGGCCCCGTAATTCTTAATCAACCCCTTAGCCCCATCGAACAATATAATGTGCTCCGCATTCTGAAGGGTCCGGGTAATGTGCATAGTGAAGGCATCATTGGCCCTCCTATAATCTCCGTGTCCGAGGTGCAATTCCGGATAGACCTCATAGATAACGTCTTGTCCAACGGTTCCCTCAGGAGTCAGTCCCTTGTAGGGGTAGGAGATGGCCAGTATATATATAACATAGGAGGACATGGTAAACTTCTTTCCTTCTAAAACATTCCTCAGTTGCCTATCTATTTCTGCACTGATAAGTCCTGCCCAGTGATAATTCGTTCCTTGGCCCATCTTGGTGATCACATGGACCATCCAATTTTCCAATGCCAGTTTAATTCGACACCACACCACTCAGAGTGTGATGCCGTCATGATATCAAACTGAACTTCACCTGTGCAGCTGTTGAGCCAATTTGGAATTAAGGTGAGATTTGGGCTTCTCAAGCCGAAGCTTGATAAAAACATTGAGCCCTTAAGCTGGATCGTTCTCATAATGTCGCGGCGATTAATGATGTTTAGAGTAAAATGGGGAATCAGGCATGCTAAGGCGGGCAATGGAGGCTGGACTGAAGTTTGCCAACACTCGTCCCTCAATGCTAACTACCATCTGTGTGTCAAAGGTGTACTGCCTAGCACACTCCAAAATCAGCTCGTAGCACTGGACTGCTGGAGGGAACCCTGCCACGTGTACCAACCCTGAGTTCATCATCCCCTGCCTCAATGCCGATTGGTCCCTCTCAGCTGTTCTCTATTTGAATTCTTCGTAACGCCAGGCACCAATGTTTGTATCAGACACATCTGCCCACACGGAGGATATCTTACTCTCTGGGACCTGACTCTTCATGTCTAATCTCAATCTTTCTGTCTCGGAAACTACAGATGCCCCTGCACCACCTTTGGACTTCCCAGCAGTAGCTTTGCTTGATTCGGCCTGCACATCCAAGAATCATTATTAGAATTCAATTATTAAGCTCATATCAATCCAAAAGGTTAGCATACATCATATAAATCCATTAAAACCAAATGCCAATTGCCAATCTTCCGAGATCCGGAGAAATCAAATAATCCGGGAAAATCGTATAATCCGGGAAAATACATTCGGGGCGGAATTCCGGAGAAATCTGACCCAGACGGACTCCTGCTGCCAAAGCACTATTAGCCATGTAAATCATTAATACGCTCAGAAATCAAAGGAAAATCATTAATTTTGCTCATTGGCAATCAAGAAATAGGCACTAACAAACATTCCATCAATCCTATCACCGAAATATGCAAAAGAACGCGACCAAACAGGAAATCCGGAAAAATCCGAATGGGACGGACTTTCGCGGACAGCGTCAAATGCACCGGAAATTAACCCTGTTCGCGGAATAAAAGGAAACCGGGAAAATCCGAGAGACCGAAAATTCCGCGACAGCCTCGGAAACCCAAAAAATGGCAAATCGTGCACCAAAACAGGAGCGATCACAAGATCTCCAATACCTAAGCTCGAATGAACCCAAAACCGACGACAATCACCAGACTCGAATATGCAAAGGGTTCCAACTCTCAGAAGCACTCAAAGGAAGGATCCCATACTAAAACGACGATGCCCTAAATCGAACAACCACATATCCGCCATTAAAACCAGAGCAAGCTTTTAGGGTTAAAATATCAGTTCGGGATTTACCTAAAAGCCCTCTAATCCTCACAGGACGGGGAAGCCGACACGAAACGAGGCGAAAGTCATTCAAACACAAGATCAAATCATCGCGTTAACCGAAACACCAAGGAAACCCTAAATTCGCATGGTAACACATTCCGCACCCAAAACAAACATGCAACACGACCCAAAATTCCGTCGAAAATGTAAATATGCAATTAAATGAACAAACAGAACTTATAGGGCACGAGAGATGGGCTTCAATAATAAATAGATCAACCTGACTGAATAAATACGAAACCCAAAGTCAAACACGAGCCGACCCCAAAATTCAACAATGCCCAGTACAAGAAAACCTCAAATCACCATGCAAATAAGCGGAGCGAATGCATACCATATTAGACCAAAGGCGGAATCCGGACTCGGAAAATTAATCACGTGACCATGCGTCCAAATACGAGATCACGGCGTAACCTCAAGCAATTCGCAGCGCCGACAAACCAGATCAATCCTCAAAGCTCAAAGCTGCGATGTTGAATCGCCCGGAAATGACGAAATGTCGAGTTTGAATAGATAGGAAAATGCCTCGTCGACCTTATACGCTTTGGGCAAGGTACCTCCTAATGATAATCGCGAAAAGGCGTTTCGACAAATTAGGAAGCAGGGCCCCAAGTGGAATTCCGGAGAATCCCGAATCGCGGGAACCACGGATTCATGAGTAATCTGAAGCCAGAAATCGGGGAAGGTCGGGACTTTGTGAATCAAAGGAAAATCAGCTGGGTAGGAAAATCCGAAGTTTGGCAAGAAACCCGAATCGAAGAATCAGGCCAAAGTGGACAAAGACGGGGCGGAAAAATCCAGCGAAATGGAAAAATCTGGAGTTAGGTGAAAACCGGACTCCAGCCAAAAGAAACTCAATTTCAATCAAAAGCGCAGCAGCCCCAAGGAAGGAGCCGGCCGGCCAAAACCAGCATGTCAAGACCCCGAATGATAAATCCGAAAATAAAATCCAAGGTCAAAGACACCAAAAAGAGGTCCCCACTCCAAGTGGGGCGTGTGTGCAAAAACTGCACAACATGTGTCTCTTGTTCATTTAGCAAATCGATGAATATGTCTATCCTTTGCCTATCCTTTTAAAATGCAAACAATGGTATTGGTTAATCATTTTCTTTTGCATCTTTCACGACCCATGAAGGATTTATTCGATGATTGAAAAATTATTACTGCTTGTTTATGAAATAAATCATTCCTCTTACACTCCTTTTCCCACATTGAATTTATGTATGTATGTATTCAACTTCATACATACATACATATATATATATGTATGTATGTATGTATGTATGTATGCACATACATACATTCATACATACTCTAAACCCTAAAAAAACAATGTGAATTTGGTTTTTTTTTTTTTGTGCTTAAATGATTAAATACGACCTGGTAAAGTCGATTGTCTCATGATTTTGTCTCCAGAAATGATCAAGAATTTCGTGGGTTTGAACACATGTCTGCAAAATAATATTTTTTGGTCTACTTCGACCTTTTTATAAAAAACCCATGTCACTTTGGGCATAAATTGACAAACCCGTTAAAAAAATATATGTATTTGTCAAAACCCTTGAATGGAATATTCTGCATCTATCTGAAAACGCACTTTTGTATTCCTGCGAGTGAGGAATTATTATTATGAAACCCTTGGTTAATTTCTTGTGCTCTTTTCTAAAAACCCAAGTCTATACAATGTGCTTTGAACATTGATATATATACATACATATATCTATTGTATATATAGATATATATATGTATATGTACAGATATATGCATACATGTAACTATGTATTTATATGTATGCACAGATACATGTACATATATTTATACAAATACATATAAATACATCTATATCTACATATATATATGTAAATCCAAATTAAATGATGCAAAAGAATTGGATACCCAACAAAAAAAATAGTAGTCATATGCTTTAATCGAACCCTAATTGGGGTGTAATGTGTTTGGTGTCTGGTGCTTTAGTAAGGAGATTAATATGTAGGAGTGATTTTTAATGGGCGCCAAAATGATTTTATAAGGTGCTAACCTGAATTAGACCCATTGACTTTTGAGTAGATTTGAATGATAAAATAGATCTGTTATCTATTTTGCAATGTTTATACCTATTTTTTGTACTTATATCTGTGTTTTGCAATGTTTATACATTGTTTTTCTGACACTTGATTGCTTACAATGTATAGGGTCATTGACAATCATAGCACCAAGGCAGAAGAGGAAAAGATCGAGTGGGAGGCACTTGAATAGAGTACCTCGTGGAGTGACATTCAATGTTCCAGATGTTGATGAAGAGCCAGCAGTGAACATGGACGAGGAAGTTATTTCTGAAAATGCAGAATAGACCAATGAAAATGATGGTTTTGAACCTATTGTTCATAATACTAACATAGAAATGGAACCACCATCTACTGACCAAGTGAGAACCCCAGATCTATGCATGAAAATTTGGTCTATGCATGACATGGAAAAAGCCATTGCAGATGTTGAGGACCATCAAATGTCAATCAGAGGTTCAGCAATCAAATGGGGAATCTCGCCTACCAGTTTGCAGTCATGGCTCAATGGTGTGACATCCACAAAAAGGAGGGGGCCACGAACAATCCTAACTGATGAAGAAGAAGCTGAAATTGTGCAATGGTGTAAAGATATGGCTAATATTGGCCATGGCTTTCAAGTGTCACAACTTAAGTCAACGGTGGCCCACATGGTTGGAGTGAGGCCTAACCCATTCACAAATGGGATACCAGGGAGGTCAAAAGAGGAAAAGATCGAGTGGGAGGCACTTGAATAGAGTACCTCATGGAGTGACATTCAATGTTCCAATCTATGTTGATGAAGAGCCAGCAGTGAACATGGACGAGGAAGTTATTTCTGAAAATGCAGAACAGACCAATGAAAATGATGGTTTTGAACCTGTTGTTCATAATACTAACATAGAAATGGAACCACCATCTACTGACCAAGTGAGAACCCTAGATGTGTGCATGACATGGAAAAATCCATTCCAAATGTTGAGGACCATCGAATGTTAATCAGAGGTTCAGCGATCAAATGGGGAATCTTGCTTACCAGTTTGCGGTCATGGCTCAATGGTGTGACATCCACAAAAAGGAGGGGGCCACAAACAATCCTAACTAACGAAGAAGAAGCTAAAATTGTGCAATGGTGTAAAGATATGGCTAATATTGGCCATGGCCTTCAAGTGTCACAGCTTAAGTCAACGGTGGCCCACATGGTTAGAGTGAGGCCTAACCCATTCACAAATGGGATACCAGGGAGGTCATGGTGGGTTGGATTCCATCAAAGGCATCCTGATCTGACAATTCGAACACCCGAAGGAGTGGACACAAATCGAGCTATAATGTTGTGCCCCAAAATAGTTTCTTCATTCTATGATAACTTGGAGGAGTTGTACAACAAACATAATTATGGGCCCAACAACATATGGAACTGCAATGAAACAGGTGTGCAAGCTGGCAGAAATTGTGCAATGAGAGTTATTGCAAAAACAGGGATGAAATGTGTTCCACAATTAATTGCTAAAAGTAGAGAATGGATCATTGTTCTAGCTTGTATTAGTGCAGTAGGTCAAGCTATACCTAGTTACTATTTGTTCAAGTCCAAAAGGAACATTAGAAACTATATTGTTAACTATGAGCCAAGGGCATGCATGGCAATCCAAGAGCATGCTTGGATGACCAAAGAATTATTTGTGGAATGGTTAAAATACCTCGCAAAAAATGTCCTAGGATGTGTGTCACCAACCAATAGACAGCTTCTAATCTTTGATGGTCATGGCAGCCATGTGGCATTCAAAACAGTCGAAAAAGCAAAGACTATGGGAATAGATTTGCTCGCACTTCCAGCACATTGCAACCCCTTGATGTTAGTATGTTCTCACCATTTAAGAACTACTTCAAATAGCAAAGGACTATATGGATCTCTGAAAATCCTCAACTTGACATTGGAAGGGAAGAGTTGGCAACACTTGCCAGCAAAGCTTTTGCACAAGCATTGACTCCTAATAACATTGCAAGTGGTTTTAGAAAAACAGGAATTTGGCCATTAGATCAACATGCACTTGACTTGGATATGGGGCCAAGCCAAGCTTTCATGGTTGAAGAGGAAGGAACGACATTGGGAGCAGAAATAGAGGGTGATACAGCTGATGAAAAGGCACAGTTCATGGCAGCAAAGACTTGTTTGAGGATAGCAGGTTGGAATGAGGAACAGATTGGACAGTTTGTGGAAACCTTTTCTGCAAAAATTCCCCCAAATCCAGAAAACATTGAGGCAACAGAAATTCAACAAGAACCAGTAGTTCAATCATGTAATCAAGCAACTAAAAATGAAGAGTCTCAATCTACCATATGAATTTCAAGATGCAGCTTTGAACCTAGGGGTGCATCTCAATTTTAGTCAACTGGATGAAGGGTTTTCCATGCCATTGCCACTGAATGTTGATCCTAAAGATGTCATCCATTACTTCACAACTGGGAGAAATTGGGAGGCCGAAAATGATGAAGAGGATGGACTCAATGGTAGTGACTCAAGTGATGAAGAGGCTGACTATGTGCCATGCACACAAGTCAATGATCAACAACCAGTAGGTAGCAGAAGCACTTTTTTGCAACTCCCAATGCAACGAGTGCGCTAATCATCTAATAGAGGTCGCAATGGGGTCCTACGCCTTAGTAGGCAGTCTCAAATTTTGACATCGGATGATTTCTTCGAATTGTTGAATGAACAAGAGGCACAAAAGCAAAGAAACCAAGAATTGTAGCAAAGGAAAAGGGGGAAAATGGCTGAAAAGAAGGCAAAAATAGAAGCAATCCTCGCACAGAGGGAGGCAAACAAATTGGAGCGTGCTGCAAAAAAAAAAATTGCAGAGGAGAAACTAAGGTAGTGACATGAAAAGGAGCTTCAAAGGGAGCAAGCAAAGATTGCTAGACAGTTGAAGGAAAACCAAAAGTAGGCAGAAAGAGTAGAAAGAAATAGAAGTAAGAGTACTCCTACAACTCCTCTTCCAAGTCAACATCCAATTTTAAGGGACACGATTAACATTTTGTCTCTAGCCTTTGCAACTCTTAGCAGTCTACAAAATGGGTCTTCTAAAGGCTGCTCTCCATAGTTACAACTCACATCAGAGGCAAATCATGCATTGCTTGCTTGTATAGCAAGTGCCATATAGAACAATCTGTAGTCCTTAAAAACTTCTCCAGTTGACGTGGATTCATTTGACCCCCAAGGACACACCACTTCTTAATCAAATATGTGGATGTCTGATTAGGATTTTTGTTGTCAACTTTTTGACCTTGAACTATGCTAGACTATTTTTTGTAAAACTGAATGCTAGTCTATTGTATTGGATAGCCAAAGGATACTATTGTCTAATTTTGTAGAACTAAATGGGAGCATGTTCTCAACTTATCTAATTCGATGTGTTCCAATGTGTTTTTTGTAAGAATGAAGACTCCTTGTCTTCTTTCCAAGTTAATGATCTATGTTTTTGTGATTCGAAATCAGTTTTGTGTTTGTTGTATTCATCTATCATTTTTTTGGATATGTGTTTGTTGTATTCATATAACTAACATTATTGAAAATTTAAATGCACATTAAGAAATGTATGTGATTGAAATTTAGAAAATTATGTACATATATATATACACATACAACTATGTATATGCATACATATACATATATATGTATGTACACACACACACACATATATGTGTGTGTGTATACATACATATATATATATATATATATATATATATATATATGTATATGTATGCATATACATAGTGTGTGTGTGTGTATACATACATATATATATATGTATATGTATGCATATACATAGTTGTGCGTGTGTGTGTGTATATATATATGTATACACAACTAAGTATATGCATACATATATATATAACTATACATCTATATGTAGCATATCCATAAATTGTAACTGTAAGTGTAAGTGGAAATCAATCTAATTCTAAATTGTAAGTTTACAATGAATAAGTAAATCCCATCATAAATCAAATCCCATTGTTTAGGTTCATGAATGAACATCATAAGTAAAAAGAACATCATAAATGAACACAATGTCTACCAGGTCACAGCCAAAATAAACTCTTGAAAGAATTGACCTAAAATGTCATCATGAAAATTGACTTGCTCTTTACAACCTCCCTAGTTGTGTATACATGCATACATATATATAAATATATATATATATATACATATATATATATGTATGTATGTATGTATGTATGTATGTATGTATGTATATACATACATACATACATATATATGTATACACAACTAAGTATATGCATACATACAACTATACATATATATGCAACATATCCATAAATTAATCTATTTGAAATTATAAATTTTTGAACACATACACTTGGAAATTAATCTATTTGTAAATTGTAAATGTAAATTTACAATGAATAATAAAAATGAACATTATAAATGAACACAATGTCTATCGGGTCACAACCAAAGTAAAGTCTTCAAAGACTTTACCTGAAATGTAATCTTACAATTTCACATGCTCTTCACAACCTCCTAGCCATTTGACATGCCTGCCACAACAAACAAATATAATACAACAAACAAACATGGACAATAGTTATTGAAATAAATAAAAAGATATACTAGTTAGTAAAAAATATAGAACAATAATTGAAACTTAGAACAATTTGAACAAAAAATCCTTAATTATTTGGTGTGTTGACAAACACAATTACCAAACTACCCACCATGAACATTGTTGCACCACCTCTCCTAGTTCTCCCATGCCTGCAAGAAAAGATTAACAACCAAGGGGTAGTCACAACCAAGGCTAGTAACATACAAACATCATATGACCTTTGAACTAATGCATGTACAACAACACATAATTAATCAAGTTCAATTGTGAATATAGTAGTAGAGGA